>CABFVX010001222.1:143408-181363 GCA_902151425.1 Timema shepardi
CCACCCCCCCACACACATCTTAAGACAAAGTGGAATCATGGTTATGTGCATGTGTGAGAATTTGATTAAGTTATAGAAAAAAGAAACTAAAAAAGAATGTGTATCTCAACAATTTTAAACTGTGCTGGTTGGTGTAAGGCAATCTTTTAGGCCCAATTTTACAATGTCATGTTATTCTATTCGTTAGGGCTTAACATGAGGTTAAGCAATAACGACCACTACTTTTGATTTTACAATGTTTGGTTAGCACTAATGTTCACGTAAATGTGCTCGTAAAGTTAACGCGAGGTCTACCTTCTGGTTAGCAAAAACGTCCACAACGTTAAACACTCCGCCATACTGTTTTAAAGTCGATTGTTGTTATTATTAAAGTGAGGTTACTTTTATTTATATTATGAAATGGCTGATTTATTGTATGATTATGACGACTTTGATTAATTAATTCAATCAGCAACATTTCCTCTTCTTTGCTAAAATTTACACTTCGTTCGCGTTTAGGATTCTCAACAGACATTTTAGCAGGAAAATAAATACGATAAACTATAGCAGATATCCTCAACAAATTTGATGAATTGAACTCGTTTTGATTGATTTTTTTCATAACAGTTCCATAGATGTTGTAATGACTTGGTTATATTCTCTATGGTCAGGCTAGGCCAATCAAAAGCTTTGACACAAATCTAGCGCTCCGAGAAAGTTAACGCTAAGAACTAATGGAAGGTACCTATCCGTAATTTGACGCGCACATAAAAATAGTATTGTAAAACGCAACGCTAAGTTTAACCAACGGTTAGACTTTACAAATGGTTAATTTACAAGGACTTTAACGTGACATTGTAAGATTGGGCCTTAATGTCTTAATATGATCTTACTGAAATACAGCCCATGGCTTTAGGCTGAAACCCTCTAACACCTTCATAGAGTGACACAATTTCTCAATGTGTATGTGCTTAAAATTTTATCCTTACATTAAGTTGCGTGCGACCTTAGTGAAATAATGGTGTTAATATACTTAATATGTATTTATATATAGTGGCAGTAAAAACATATAGGATCACTAATAATATAGTTAAATGTTTTCATTATTGGCTACAAAAAAGTTATATATCCTACAAAAGGCCCTTATTTTGTTTAGGAGGACCAATAGTTACTACAGACATCATTCCATCTCGCTGGCTTATTAACTATATTTTCCAAGTCGGACACAAAAACAAATCTGCAATAAACAACAACATTACTCTCCTTGGCAACAGAAAAAAACACAGATACTTTCTTCTGCACAACTTACGATATCCAGCGTGTAGCGGTTGAACTAAACATAGCTGTTTGAAGCTCACTCCACCAAGTGCTAATAATGAGAGCTATCACGTTCTCATGACAGACAGCTGATCCGAACAGCCCTTCTTGTGAAAATTTGACTTTAACTTAAGTTTTAACTGTTATTTGGGCAAGGGAACTTGAAGTAATGACTCACCAATGAAAATAAACGGGAAAGCAGCCATTAAGAATAAAATTGGGGGATGGAGGAAGCTAAATAAAAGTGGGGGAAAAAATTAAATAAATACAATCTAACTAAAGAAAGCTAAAGGCTCCATACTTAAAAGCCATTCAGAAAATGCTACTGGTCACTGTAGGGTGCAAGTGAGATAGATGTTCACGTATGCAGGCTTATCAAAACAAGACAGAACGTTCTAGGGAGCAGTTAGGACCTATTGTGAAGACAGCAACCGAGCAGGACTAGTATCACATGGCAGCACATAACTCTCATCGCTTAGGGGAACAATTTTAAGTAATAAGTGGGAGGAGTTAATTCTGAGTGAAGGAAAACCTGCACAAGAAAATGTTGGTAATAAATATGAACAGAGGCAAAGGGCAAACCATTCAGGAAAAAACTCTCCAGTACACTCAGTAAGGATTCAAACCTCGACCTCCCGTTAGCGACAACCCAGATAAGATGTGGTGAAATGACCTGTTGAAAGCTGTTCTCTCTGACTGACTATATGGGGGTTAAAAAAATATTCAATTATTTTTGGGAATAACTCATTTATTTAGATGGGATTGGGGGAACCTGGCGATCTAGGGGTAAGGTGTCAGACTTTTGTGTTGAGGGGGCCCGGGGTTCAATCCTGGCACAGATTTATCTGATTTCCAAACCCTTCCTTCACCTCTGACAAGACGTATATTAATCACAACCTCTGAATATGTGGAATGCCAGGCCTCTCGTGGTTCGGATCCCACGTTAAACTGTAGGTCCTCTATTTCATCTCACAATCACCCTAACACTACACATCAGTGTAAGTACGTATAACCCGCACGGGTAGTAAGATGGGATTAGTATGAAAGTTTATATTAATTGCCACCAATTTTACTTTATATATAAGAAGGTCGAGAAATAAATATAGTATTGCTCTAGAAGGAAACAACACTGCTGCCACTGAACAAAGGTAATGGTTACCTTTTAAGGGTGCTCAAGCGAGTTTTTAAGAGTGTGTTTCACATGCCAATAAACTTTGTGATACAGTTGACTAGAAATCGTAAAGTTAGACCAACATTATCAAATGTGGATCATTTCTGATCATACATTAATGGTTAATAGAGTTAATAGAAGTTCCTCATACTGAACATTGTTGAGATATTAAATTATATTTGGGTAAAAAAAACTGCATTGAAAAGGAAATTTTTGACCATTTTAGAACGGCTTCACAGATTTAAGTACTGTGTACAAATCGAGACATAATGTAATTATTAACAAGAAACTTGGTCGTTTTGTCCCATCGTCACCACGGAAAATTTTGGATATTCATCCAAATATGAATGCACTGAACACATTTCTGGCACCTCGTAGGTCTTTTCTTTTACTCTCACACCTCGTGCACAGACACACATGCAGCTCTGAGCTGGGAGCTGAGTTGGGCTTACCTGCAATGATTAACACTCTTAATGGTTTTAGTGGGAAGTTGAGGGAGGGGGGTGGGCACGCACACACACACACACACACACACACACACACACACACACACGACATCTGTACTCTTTAAATCAATACACTTTGATATATGATTATTATAATATATGTGTAGTACTTTGTATATATACCTTCAAAAAATACTCAGTGTTATTGAACGCAAATTATTTACAAAAAAATAACGCGAATGTGGACATTAAGCTTGGTACTTTTGACACTATTTACAAAATCAAACTAAATTTAAATTCTACTAAATGAGTTGGAACTTTATGTTCATACTTTTTAGCTCATCACAACCATATTTTAAGTCATTCATTATAATCAAATTAATTGGTTTCTTTAACATGAAAAAATTCTCTAATTTTCTTCTTTAATACATCATTCAATGTAGAGTTTTCTTTATATCTTAACAACAACTCTGTGTTAGTCTCCGGGTAACTATTTCCCAATGAAATTTTTGAAAATGTCACAATCTGCCTAACTAAGTTAAATGATAATTCTGGAAGTTAGTACATTCATGAATAATATGATTACTATTGTTCTGCTCACATCAATCAGAAAACCTCTCACTAAATCTATATAAAAAATTTGCAAATTAATGTATAACAAAGAACAGCTAACCTTTTGTGAACTTTTGTTTTTGTTCAACTTTGCGAATATTGTTTTGCTTAGCACTAATTTTGTTTATTAAAGCTATGAATAAATATATAAATCAGACAATAATTGTATTTTTTAATGAGTGATGACTAAAGTGAATACTATTTGTGTGCTCTATAGGTATTATGGCATCAATGATCCGGTGGCTGAGAAGTTAATGCGCAGGGCCTCAGCTATGCCAAAGTTGGAGCCTCCAGAAGATAAAACCATCACTACTCTCTATGTTGGCAATCTTGGGGACAAACTGACGGAGAAAGATCTCAGGTATTCTTACCAACAAGGTTTGATTTAAATAAACAAGTTTAATATTACATAAATGTTACCACCCTCTTCTCTCTTGTACCGTGGGCCTGGGATCTGTCAGGATGTCCTATTGCCGAGGTTAAGGGAGAGGGGATATTTATACTTGTTTGATGTTAGACTCGAGTATTAAAAGGGTTTATTAATACTACTACCTCTAATACAAATTTAATGTTGAAAGTGATGTTCGAATGAAAAAACTTAAAAATTATTTGGAAGCTTGTGACAAAACAAGGTGTTGCTAGGTTTTACCAATGGCCTGTCTGACTCCTAGGTGCTCCCCCCCCCCCCCCGGCCCCTCGGCCTCAGCTGCTCTCCTANCTCGAGCGGTTGTCCTAAAACAAGTACTGTTGAATCTGCATCCTAGCCCACATAGCCCCGAAATGGGCCGAGTGACCCCTAGACTTTGGGGTTGTTTAGTCAGGCACGATGGCTGAATCCCTTTATTGGTTTATAGGCTAGTCAAAACAACCTTGCAACCTTTGTTTGTCATTCACAACTCAAAACATAACACATTACGCCTTCCAATTTAGGCTGTGTGATTACATAAAATTGCTTAAAACATGCTATTTATTTATTTTAAGATTAAATTCGAGATTTTTGTTTAGGGATCATTTCTACCAGTATGGGGAAGTGCGTTCCATCACCCTGGTACCCCGTCAGCAGTGTGCGTTTATCCAGTTCACTCATCGCCTGGCAGCAGAGGCGGCCTCTGAACGAACGTTCAATAAGCTTATCTTGGGTGGTCGCAGACTCACAATCAAGTGGGGTCGCTCTCAGGCAAAGCTGGGTGTGCCGCTTATTCGTGCAGATGGGACTGAAGAGCTTATGGACGAGTTGGAACCGGTGCCGGGACTGCCTGGGACGTTGCCTCTTCCTCCCACAGAGCTACATAACAACTTCTTCAACCTAACCGGGAGGAGCTCGGAAGATATTATCGGTGTTGCTGCAAGTCTCGCTCCAGTTTCTGCAAGTATACATCCACCAATAATGCCACCCCCTATGCCGCCCCCTATGTTGATCCCACCTCCTATGCCAAGACCTCCGCCTGGAATACGCCCCCCAGGGCCGCCTCCTTTCTTCTTTCCGCCTCACATGCGTCAACCCATGCGCCCACCTCCAGGCATCAGGCCTCCTCCTCTTCCTATCTCATTGACACAGCCACCACTGTTCCCACCGGGCACAATTCCTGCGTTGCCTCAGCTACCCCCGAACCCAGCTCCCTTGGTGCCCCCTGGGACTATGCCCACTTCCCCTCTCAAGCCAGGAGTAATTCACTATCCGTCTCAGGACCCTTCACGCCTGGGTACAGCTCAAGCAGTCGCAGGAACTAAAACTAAAGGTTGGGAAGATTAGTTCTTGTTTTATATAATCAGGCTTCAATGCTTCTAGTGGTGTAAGTGCATACAATGTATCTTTGAAATAAAAATAATATCTTTAGTGTCGAATAGTTTCATTAAAAGTACAATATTGCATTTATTAAAAATAATATACCATTTATACTAATTTCATCCTGTTATGTAACAACCCTCTTTGATTAACATTTAAACAATATTTACCTGAGTTTGGATTGTAATTCAAATTCAAAACATAATATTTTTAATAAAATCAAACACACCACCCAAGCACACACTAAACTAAACTTAGGACCATGTTCTGACGATGTTCATCATATCCACTGTTGTTTTGGCTAAATGCTAGAACTTAGCCGCCAATTCTCAAAATAATATTTGAAAAAATAAAATATAAAATAAGTTTCGACAAAAGAATAACGGCATAAGCCATCGCAACAATTTATTTCTCTTTCAAGAGATTTATTCCCACTGACCTCTTGATGTTGTAATTTTCGCCAATATTTTTACACAAGAGCAGGAATTAAATAAATACTTGCAAAAAATAACTTAGGTTTGCCAAGTTATAAAAGAGGTTACCTTCTTTTATTATTATTCAACTCTTTTTTTCTCTCTCATAATTATAAACTCCTTAAAGAATTTAATATAACTCAATCAGGAAACCCTCTTTTCGCTTTATGGGGTAATTGTATTATATTAGGAAGAAGGTACGGGAAAGGTGGATAGAAACATATAAAATGTAATGAACACA
Organism: Timema shepardi; assembly: GCA_902151425.1. Lineage (NCBI taxonomy): Eukaryota > Metazoa > Arthropoda > Insecta > Phasmatodea > Timematidae > Timema > Timema shepardi. Next base: position 149,434 of record CABFVX010001222.1, read on the forward strand.
ATATGGCCTTTACAATGAAAAGAAGAACACACTTTACACTGCTGCCAATGGTCAAAGAGGTAATGGTTGCCTTTTCCTTATATATATATATATAGATGTTTTACTTATAGAGATATATTTTATATTCACATCCAATGTCCTTTTCCTGTGTCTGTCCTTTATGTTATACCTTATATGTGTTCTATCATTCTTTACCATTTTCCTTTTTCTCCCCTTTTGTGTTTTTTATGGTTTTCTCTTTTAGGAAGTTGTGTTGCGCGTTTCACACTCCTCCCTGATGAGTTCCGATAGAATAAAACCTAGGTCGGGGGATTGGGCGATGACGATTAATTTTCTTTAAGAGACATCCATTACCTCTTTGTCCATTGGCAGCAGTGTAAAGTGTGAACTGTGTTCTTCTTTTCATTGTAAAGGCCATATTGTGTTCGTTCCCCTTTTATATGTTTCTATCCACCTTTCCTTTACCTTCTTTCAAATATAATACAATTACCTCATAAAGCGAAAAGAGGTTTTCCTTATTAATTTATTTCAATACTGTAACTCATAACAATCCCTGTTTCAATACCAACCATACAACTCTAGATAAACCAGTTCCTTCCCATGTTAACACCCACAGTAAGGACTTTGACTCCTGCTACACCTCCAGAGTACTCAGAGTATTCCTGACAGCCACTTGCAATAACCCTCAACTCGGGCAATGGGAACTTGCACAACAATGGGTAACCAAATCCAGATTACCCCTTGGTTTATATCTGAAATGATGATAATAACAATAATAAATTTAAAAAGTATCATTTGCTTATTTATTATTTCAGTTAGTCTTAAATACATTTTTATTTTTCAATGAGCTATCTTTCTATTCAAACCTCCATTCTGTTCCATCAATTTGGCAACAATGCAAGTTTTCAGCTATATTTCAAATTCTTCTAGCCTATAGTTCTATATTATATCCTTTGTGTTTCGTGTGTTTTTATGTGTGTCTACATGAAAAAGTAATATTTCTGTAAATTGAAGCAGTGTGTAACTCTGAAAGTTTGAAAAGTGTAAACTTTACATTACTGTACAGTGGTTCTCATCATCATTATCATAGACAGTTTCCAGTCTGTGGCCGGGTCAGTTTAGTAAAATTCCTCCATCTTCCTCTATATTTTCACCATTCTTCTCCTTTCAACTGTACACTTTATCTCATCTACTCTCATCTCTTTCTTGGCCTCCCTTGCGATCTTTTTCATACATACTTCATTTCCAGCATTTTATTTGCCATCTTCTCTTTCTCCATCCTCATTACATGTCCATACCATCTCAGTCTTGCTTCCTCTTTTGTCTCGGTACTCCCTGTACTTCTACTATTTTCTGGATAGCTTCATTCCTAATATTTTTTCTCCTCGTGACAGCTAACATGCTCCTAACTAACTCCATTCCCATGGCCTCCACTTTCTTAGTCTCTCTTACGCTCACTGTCCATGTTTCTGCAGCATATGTGACAGTGACATATCAGCGTTATCCACCTATAATTTGTGCACCTCTTCCTGACTCGAAAAGAGGTATTATAACTCGCATTTTCTGGTCTTAAAGTACCTTGTTCTCCTTCCAAATCAGTCTCGGCACCCTATATAGGCATTGTATACCGGCTTCACCTGCAGCTCTTAATCATTTCTTCAGTCAGGTTGTCCACAACTGGTGATTTTCCTTATTTCATCCTCCTTAATGTGTCCTCCACCTCTTTCCATGTTGGACTTCTATCCCATCCATATTTCCTCTTTTTTCTTTCATTATTCCTTCTTCATCCATCATTCTAACTTCTTATTTTTTTACTTGGCTATATAACACCTTCTCCCTTCCATCCACATCCTATTTCAGTCCATCTGACTTCACATACCACTCGCTTTGCTATTTTCTTCTCCTTATATTCGTCCTCTGTTTCCTCATTCTTATTCTTAAAACATCTTCTTAATGCTTTATTCTTCTCTTCCACCGCTTCCTTCACCCTCTCGTTTCACCAGGGTGTCTCCTTCCACTGTCTCTTATCACTTGTTCTCCCACAAACCTTCTCTGCAGCGCCCACCAGACTGTTGTTAAACCTTTCTCATTCACCCTCTACACTTGGCAACCCATCTTCAGTCATTAAGCTTCTTGCCTTTCTTAGGTACATCTCTCTTCACTCTTAATTTTTAAGCCTCCACTAACAAGCCTCTTACTACCACACTCCCACACTCTCATCCCCTTATATCTGCCACCAACAAGCTGAGGTCACTATCCAAGGACACACTCGGTATTACCTTGATGTTAACAGTCTGCCTTTTAATTCCTTCGTCCATGAGAAAGTAGTCTATCATCGACTTTTGCTCCCCACCCCAACTGTATTTAGTGATTACCAGTTGTTTGCCAATTTCATTTTATTTCTTGCACATAACTCCAACAACCTTCTCCCCATCCTTCTTTTCCTAGCACCTCCTCAAACCCACTTCTCTCTTTTCCTGCTTCTGCGTTATCCCCCATTACTACCTGACACTTGTATCACCTGCACCTGCTGCCCTTCTCTCACTACGAAGCTTACTCTGTTACTCCTCACCTAATTATTTCCCATCCAATGCAAAATGAAGCCATTCCTTACATCCTACACTTTTTTACTACACAATAACTCATTTAGATTATTTGACCAGATATTTTGAAAGAAATGATGGATGTTACGTGGCAAGTAGTCATTTAATTTGTTCCAAGACACTAAAGGGAAGAGCACATACATTGGGTTGTGTGTGACAAGGACATTTTTCAAATATAAAACCAAACTTGAAACATGGTTAGAAAAGTAAAAACCTAAGGTAACATTTTTATGCTCACTAAATGCTCATTTTAATTTTTAAATTGACCATTTAAGTTTTAAGTCAAAAGAAAGAGCTAGAGAAAAATTTAAAGCACACCATACATTTTAATGCTGATAAATCGGAATTGTATTTATGTTTAAGAAAACTTAATAAATGCACATCATAAATCAGGCCTGTCCAATTGCCAACCACATGCTGCCCTCAGAAGCATATTTTGCGGCACACGACACATTACAAAGTTAAAAATATATATATATATAACGTCATCCAGGATTCCTTAAACACGATCAGATGTAAATTGTTTACAATTTATTGTATGTATTATGTGCTGTACTGTATCTACATTATTGTAACACTTTTAATGTAATATATAAGCTAACTAAAAAAATAAGTTGATACTGTATAGGCCTAATTTCTACATAGTTCTAATTTCTGTCTAGGAATATAAAATTAGGCCCTTAGCTAGCTTAAAATTGGACAGCCCACTATACTATCACACTTTCATATTATCTGGCTTCAAGCGTTCTGAAAACAAAGAAAATCATAATCAGCATCAAATATTAAGAATATTTTAAATACTTCAAACACAAATACACTCATATTATTCTATTTCTGAATGACTGTTACAATGCGGTTGACATTCTCTGTCCCACACTAATTTAAAAAATAATAATAAATGGAATATAAGTTTTTCGAGATAAAACTAATTTGTTTTTCTTTACTAGAAGTACTGCTATCAAAATATTTCGTATTTTTATTTTAGCCTTGATACACTAATTTGTGTTTAAAAATGTTGTACATGACAATGGAATGCTCCATTTATCCTTTTTTTTATCTTTTTTCTCTTAATACACCTTTTGGCACTTTTTACCCTTTGTCTTCCTTTTCCTTGTTTATTAATTTCACCCTCGTTCCTTGAGTTTTATTTTTGCGTCCTTTAATCATTTTTACAATTTTGCCCTTTTTATCTTTAAAAAATTTTTACTAGATTTACTTTTAATCCTTTGTCCATCTTTTTTTTACATAAAGAGCTCTGCCCGGGGAAATGTCTAAGGTTGAAAATGTCAAAAAGGGTTAATTTAGTGATTTCGTATTTCAAAGCGCTGTGAAGAAATGATCAAAATTAAAGATATTCGCTTAGGTAAAGTGCCCTCTAAACCATTTTCTTTGAAAAATGAGTTGTGCCACAATTTGTTATTTGGAGTGCTATCTTTACATTCATGGAGAATTTATATTTTAAACCTTCCCTGAAAAGGTTCTTTTTTTCTACTTTTATTCCTCTCTACACCCAATATCTTCCAATATACCATTTTAAAATTATTTAGGATGTTCATAATTTTGTGTGCTATAGGAACTTGGAGCCCCTCCACTTTCTCCCCAACTTGTCTGTTTATCAACTAAAATTAAATTTAGTTTATTTGGAGGAGTCCTTCCTTACATCTGCTTGCCAAATTTAAATTTTATAGTTCTCCTAAAAGTGTTTTTATTTTTATTCTATACCTCCTTGTCCCCCATTACCTGTGATCCCATTTAAAATGTTCATCTCTTAGAGTTAATTTAAAGTGGTCTATTTACCTTCCTTCTAAATCTCAGTTTTCTACCACATAGAAGTATTTGTTTCTATTAGTTTGGGACATTTTAAACCCCTTCCTATTTTTCCAACTCCTACAAATTTTAAGACGTTTGGTTATCTAGAGTTATCTAGAGTACTTGTCTGCCAAATTTTAATTTTCTACCTCTTCAAAAAAGGCTTTTTTTTTCAATTATTTCCTCACTGATCACCATTTTGAAATTTCAAATTTTTAAATTGTTTTGGTTGCCCCTCCTGGAATAAATAGTCTTCCTCTAGCTGTATTATACACCTTCTGATATTATTGAATATTAGGCTGCACCAACTGCAAATAACTTCTAAATACAAGGTGTGTCCACAAAGTATGGTCTGATAAATTAATTTTTAAAAACTAGTAGGGATAGAAAAGTTTTATAAAGGGATATAAATACATGCATACCTCTTTTATTTTTACACTTAGTCCCTATTGACTTCAAGACATTTTTTTATATCTTGGCACCAACTTCTTTATATCTCTTTCAAAAAGATCTGCCACCAGCTAGTGATTTGAGACAGTAATTCACACCATTCTTCAGTTCATCGTCTTCTGCAAAATGCTGAGAGGGCAGCCATTGCTTCATGTTCAAAAACAAGTGATAGTCACTTGGAGCGAGCTCTGGGCTGTAGGGTGGATGATCCAGCAGTTCCCGTCCAAACTGCTGAATCAGCTGAACAGTGTAAGCTGCAGTGTGGGCCTGAACATTGTCATGCAAAAGAAGAATCCCTGATGTCAGATTGTCACGTCTTTTGTTCTGAATTGTGTGCCTGAGTCTTTTTAAGGTTTCACAATATCCTGCAGCATTGATGGTTCTTCCTCGTTGAGAATCTTGAATGACACCACTGCATCGATTGTTGTTTTGTTTCAACATTCGTATAATAAATCCAAGTCTCGTCGCCAATTACGGTTTGAGAAAAAAGTTCATCTCCTTCCTTTTCAAAACACTGCAAAAACATGAGCTGACTCCATGCATTTTTGTTTGTATGCTTCATTCAGCATTTTGGGGACCCATCTGGCTCCCAGTTTCTTGTATTCTAGCTTTTCTGTCATAATTTTGTGAATGAGTGACTGTAAAACTTTTGAAAATTCAAAAGAAAGCTCTGAAGTGTGAAACAACAGTTCTCACGAATTTTCATGTCCACACGTTCCACTAAATTGTCAGTCACCAAACTTAGTCGGCCACTGCGCTCCTCATCATGAACATTGGTGTGACCTTTAAACAGACCATTGTCTCACCTTACTTTCACTTGTAACATCAGGCCTGTAAACCTTATATATCCGACAATAAATTTCTGCAGCGTTAGGGTTTTCAGATAACAAAAATTGTATGACACTATGAACCTCACAACTGGTGGGAGTATTTATGTCAGCACTAATTTTAAATCACTCTCATAGAACATCAGATGGGGATAAAACTGAAGTAAGGGGATCAACAGAAAGTTGATGAGTCATTCTATGTTATTGTGTATGCTTACAAGTCTATTTTGATGGTCATATCCCAACGAACCTTACTGTGTGGACGCACCTTGTACATTCAATTTTTAAAAATGTGGCAGTTAGGGACCACTGCAAATAATTTCTAGAGGCATCCAACTTTAAACATTTTCTGGTTGAGGGCCACTCGAGTTAGATTCTAAATGCATATAGTTTTAAAAAAAAATCCAGGCAACGACAACTCTAAATAGCATCTAAATACATATTCTTTTAAAAAAATAATTGGTGAAGAAGACTACTTCAAATAGCTTCTTCTATACATCTAAATTTTTGGGAAAATCAAGGTGAGGATCATTAGAAATATCTTTGAGGAACATCCTAATTACAAAAATTTCTAGTGGAGAACCACTTTAAACAGCTTCTAGAGGCCGATCTAGGACAACTAAGTGTCAATGTAAAAACATAAATACTTTTTACTTAAATACTCAGTTTTTGAGTGGTTTTTTTAAAATTCATAAGAAGAAATTTAATTTGTGTATATTTATAAAGTTAAGACTACTTTATGTTATAAAATTTTGAAACATTTTTATAACAAAAAACCATGAAAAAATAAGAATTTTGCACAAAATAAACCATGTAAGGATGAATTTAACCTAACTTAACCTTACAATTATATTTTTAAAAAGACCTTGGCGCCCAGTTCACAAGCACCTAGTTGGCCACACCTGGTTTGGGGTGCCCAGTTGTCTGGATCCGTCTAGAGGTATTCACTGTTCAAAAATTTACTGAAGGACAACCAATATAAACAGCTTCAAGATGCATCCAAATTAAAGATGGTGAAGACTACTCCAAATAGCTTATAAAAATAGGATTATTTTTTTGCTTGCTGCACCACCTTAACCACCACTGCTACTGGACAGACAATTATGAACTGTTTTTAATGGTTTATGCATCTCGATTGTAAGGTAAAAATTTAAGCCAAGGAATCTAGGAGTACCAACATCTAAAAAAAAGTGTTTATTTTTATTTAACAGGATTTGTATATGACTACTCCCTTGTAGATTAGATTCTTGGCTTATTTCCTGTATCAGCCATTCTGGAAAATTTATGAAAAACTTCTTTATCTAAAGTGCACTGTAAATTTGTCATAGATAAATATAAGGAGATAGATAGAATATCAAGGATTAAACGTTGACGGAAAGCAAGGAAGCTAGCACAACTTTGCAAATTATGTTTTCTCTGCTTCATACCTGTGACCTTCTGTTGATGGTGTTACATCTTTCAGATTTTATTTTTGACCTGTGTTTTATCTGTCATAGAAACTTGAAATGGTTTTTGAAGTACATAAATATCTTTACACTTTATATATGGAATAGTTTGTTTAGTTAATACAAATATGTGATACCCTCCACCCAATTCCTGAACTCATTTAAACCTATTGTATTAAAGGTTTTATTTAGTAGCCTAAGTTGTTTTTTATTCTTGGGACCGTTGTTCATTTTGGCTTCTCTCAGAAGATTGTTCACTAATATGGCTCCCATAAATGTTTTTTTTTTCTCCTAGACATTTATGCGATGTGCATTCAGTGTGGTATTGGTAGCTTGTCTTATGAAAGTTATGCTGATTACTAATTCTTTTCACTTCTAGTGTGCATGCATGTACAGTGACACCACTGTTAGGATCTAGAGATCTTTAAAATTTTTTCTGCAATGATTTATATTGTTTAAATCTACTAGAACTCAAATAGCCTTCTTTTGTTTGATCAAGACATGCTGTAGATGAGTTTCACCATATTCCTAATCCATATTTTAGATGTGTGTCGAATAATGTGTGGTATTAAGTAGGCAATCTTTGCTTTTGTAGTATCATTGAGGCTCTTTAGCCTCATTATATCTACAGCAGGGGTCGACAACTAGTTGATCTCATGTTCATTTTAGGTTGATCATGTAAGGATATTTCACTGCCGCTAAAAGTTGATCTTTGAGACTTTTAAACTCACAAATATATCAAACACTTAATTCAAATAAAATTTGAGTGTAAACAACATTACCTTGATTGGCTGTAATTGGTAATGTTATAAGAAAATTAAGTATTCTAATATGAAAATGTACATTTATAACCCCACTATTTATGTACAATTATACCCATATATATGACAGACAGGTTGGTTACCAGAGAGTTTTATTTTTATTCAACAAAATGATAAAAGGCTCTATGAGAGAGCGAGGCATGCCTAGCGTTAGGCCCTGTATCCATACACAATGGCCGAAGAGTAATAATAACACAACAAAAATGGCCAAACAAACAATTTAAACAATTAGTTAAATTGACCTTCGCACAAATCTGCTATGGATAACAATAATAATGAAAGATGGCGATAGTAAACCCTAAACTATGGTAATATCAAAAGGATATTAGCTAGTCGCCATCGGCGACTCAATTTATCAGAGTAATAGACACATACAACAAAAATAGAAACATTCGTTATAGTTAGGTAAACTAACGTTAAACATTTCAACTAGAGTTAAAAGAATAAGCACGTTGACTCGCGACCCCTGATTTAAACAACAAAGAATAAATCTCCGATGTTTAACAATAACAAATAACTTCCCATTGATAGCACGAAGCATAATTTTAAAACATAAAATTTGACAGGATTACACTATAATACAGCCCAATACAACACGACCTAAAATGGCTGTGCTCTAAAACGTAAACCCATCCGTGAAGTGGATAAAAGAGTTTCCCTATCAGACAAATGTTTTGGGTCCAACCATGCAACAATATTGCGTTTACCTATAGTCTTTAAGAGGAATTCAGGAGACCCGGTATAAATAAATATTCAATTTATAATTTAACATCCCAGACGGTAATTTTGAAGCATTAAAGCCAAACTCAATTTATAAATGAACAAAGCTAAATCTATCCAAGACCAAAGTGCCTCACCAAGCGATCGTAGTGCAATGTGTACTGTCACTATTGAGTTCAGCCATTATATACACACGCTTGGGGTCATGTGTTCTCAAAGCGAGAGAAGCAAGGATGGGCTGAGGGGTAAGGGAGGTAGTACTGTTCTGGAACATGCTCACACAGTCCAAATATAATTCAAACGCGCGCCGAACAATAGTTCCGTTATCTTCCAATCACAGCTGTCGGCGCGCACCCAACCTGCGCATATTGACTGTCTATTATTTTCTTGGGTGAGGCATAATTAGAGGTGAACAGCGAACTATCATCCCTCAGGTCAGTCTGAAATAAGTCGTGCCGCTATGTTGTTGTTGCGTGGAGCCTTGTCGTGACGAGTCAACTGGGGCAGAAGCGGTAAGCCAAACCATCCTCTTCTTTACGTGTTGTAACAAGGTTACTCATTTTATTTATTATATACATTTTCTAGGACTATATGAGGCCTTGATTTCCAAAACTAGCCTTATCCATGAAAGTTAATTTCCATTAAATTGCAAAAAACCTATTAAAATGTCCAGTACACACTACTTACGTAATTTTTATGTTTTATTTTTGAATAATATTTTAATCTATTTTTTAAAAGTTTGACTATTATAACGCTGATTTTGTAACAAAACTCGCTTGATAAGGCTGCTTTTTGAACCAAGATTTGTTTTAGTTTTACTCATTATTCCACACTATCATGATACTTTACTTGTTGGTGAGCTACTTGATCGTATTATTTTCAAGTACCTACCTAAACAAAAAGCACCATTATGGTAAAAACAAATCTATTACTGTACGGCTAGATACTAAGACAAGGCCTTACACATTTCAATATTTATAATAAATATTTTGTATGCCTACCAAATTACAGGCTGTGCTATAAAATAAATTACAATATTTACAAAAAGTTAGGCCTTCTAATTAAAACATTCTTATGGTTAAAGTCAACTCAAATTCTTAAGCCTCCTTCAACTTCTTCCACCACTTCATTCAAGTTGTCCTGTCGATCGATTACATTTCTGTAGTACAAATTGTCGGCGTTTCTTCACTCATCAGCAAAGTGCTTTTTAAGAAGTCTGCTTGCATTTGTCTTTTTCTTGTTCTTTACCGCAACTGCTCTTGGTAATAATTGGGCCGTATTGATAAAAACAAGCATAACCTTATCCTTGATAAATGTGAAGCAAATCCTTATAGAAGTATGAATACAAATTGAAGTAAAACCTTTCACTTATGAGTGTGAAGCTAATGCTTTCAGAGCAGAAGTTTTGCTCAAGCTCTAAGTATTTCGTTTGAATATAAGTGAGCATTTATTTTTGTTGTAAGCATATCCTTTAAAATACATTATTTTAGTCAGACGTAGACTCATCCGCGAAAAGTAAGTACAGTTTTGATTTTATCCCGTTTCATTTTTTGTTTCTATTGACTTACCATGGCTGAAGTAGTACATTAGTGAAAAGTTAAGCCTTTTTCATCACCACATGTGATGACTTCAAGAGTTTATTTCGGTTGAAGAGAATCTAGATTCGTTAGCTAATAATTTCTTAGGCGCTGCTACCGAATCGTGAGGTGGTGCGCTTTCTTCTCTACAAAAGATGAAAATATGTTCGAGATATTTGGCTGATCCTGAATTCCAGAAAGGTGTAGGCGAAGAACTTGGTGTAGAGCAATCAACAGTATCAAAACTGTAAGCAGTGTTGTTCAGAAAAATAATTTCTCAGTCAGATTAATGGATTAAATTTTCTAAAACACAAAGTTTTGTCATGAAAGCAAAGGATCTTTGGCAAAATAGATACCATTTCCCAACTACAGTTGGTGTGATTGACTATTCACACACAGGGATAGAAAAACCCAAACGACAGGGTTATTACAAATAACTGGAGCGGTTTCATGAATTACTTTAGCTCTATTATTTGACCTAGTATCACAAAACCTTGCAGTCATATAGAAAAACTAAAAGTTTATTTTTTTTACATATTACAAGTACTCCATGTGTACCTCCTACCGATTCTGCAGATATCAAGTATATAATCAAGTTATTGACACTTTATGTAACATGTTCCTTATCAATCTGTTCAAAGGCATTATTGATGTGAGCTCGCAGTTCTGTTAGGGTTTCTGGTACAGGAGACACAAACACTGAATCTTTCACATATTATTATTGTTAGCACCGCGTCTTACTACCCGTTCGGGTTATACGCACTTACGCTAATGTGTAATGGTAGGGTGATTGTGAGATTAAATGGAGGGCCTACAGTTTAACGTGGAATCCGAACCATGGTGGAGGCCTGGTATTCCCCACATTCACAAGATGTATTGTCAGAGGTGAAGGAAGGGTTTGGTAATCAGATAAATCTTTGCTGGGACCGAGGATAGAACCCCGGCCGCCAGAACAGAAGTCTGACACCTTACCCCTAGACCGCCAGGTCATCAATCTTTCACATAGCCCCACAAAAATAAAAACTTGCATGTGATTAAGTCAGGAAAACGTTGAGGCCATAACAGAAATTTCTGATCATCATCCCACCACGACAGATCCATCGGTTTTCCATTGTCGTGTTCAAGAAATCACGAACATCGAGATGGAAGTGGGGTGGAGAACCATCCTGTTGGTAGATTAATTCCACACGGTATGTCGCCAGCTGCGCCATGAGCCAATTTTCCAGCATATCCAGATACACGCGTCCTGAAATGTATGTTTGGCGTAGCATTGCAAGCAGTAAGGCTTCTGCTTCAAGCGTTTCCGTAAGATCTTCCAAACAGTTGGTTGTAGAATGTTTAGCTCTCTGCTTGCTCTGTTCGTCGACTTATGTGGGCTGCGTGAAAAACTCGCCCGCATGCACTCGACCGTCTTTTCAGTCATTGTAGGCCAACCCGTTGATTTCCCCTTACAGAGGCATTCTGAATTTGTAAACTGCGCATACCATCGCCGAATGGAGTTGACACTTGGTGCATCTTTGTTGAACTTTGTTCTGAAGTGTCGTTGCACTGATGTGAATGAAATTCAAGCACAACATAAGTTTTCTTAGCGCCTGTTGCCATCTTTACTAACTGCTGCGCTCTTGCGGCAGAAATTCGAAACGCGGATGCGGCAATACAAGACCTTATGAGTTTTTCTATACGATTGTTAGGTTTTGTGATATTATGTCAAATAATATAGGTACACTAAATTCATGAAACCACTCCGATCATTTGCAATACCCTTTACACCGAGAGGAATATATTAACTGAAAAGGAAAACCCACATTAAATGTACAAGCAATTTGTGACGCTAGATGCATGTTCACAAGTGTTGATGTTAATTGACCTGGGTCCATCCATGACAGAAGGATTTGAAAAAATTCGTGATTACAATGAACTTTGGCGAAAACAAACAACATTGTACTTCTTGGCGATGAAATTTACGGAATAGAGCCATGGATCATGATTCCATTTTGAAATCCTGATGATGGTATTAAAAGGAGCTACAACAACCATCTAAAACAGGCAGGAAAGAGTAATAATCGAGCGGTTTTTTAGGCAGATTAATGAAGATTTCCTATCTTAAAATATATTTGTCGCATCAAACTTGAAAATATCTCAAGCAGAGTTATAGCATGTTTCATTTTGCACAACATTGCAAAAAATTTGGGAGATGGAGATTTTGAAGAAGATAACGCACTAGATGATGCCAATTTAAATGAACCTGCCGATCTTGAGGATGCTAACATTCATGTCCGAGGAACGGAAGTAAGGCAACATCTGGCTGAGATAATCTAAAACAGTGAATAAATAATGTAAATAATTATAAAAAGGATTTTTATTATTTAATCACCTTTGTAGCAAATGTATTTTTAGTTATAAGAATAATTTGATTTAAAATAAAAAAATTCAATGTTTTACAATCGTTATATGTTAAAATTGTAGTAAGGCCCTCAACATTAATGTTATTTTGATGTAATATCATTTGTTGCAATTTTCGTTGAAAATATTATCTTTGAACTCTAGTTGTATTCAGTTGTTGGAATAATACTAGGCGTTGTAGTTCTTTGTTTGTCAAACCTTTCTTTTCATCAGTTTCGTACTTGTCGAATACACGTTTTTACGAGGTGGTAGTGCAACAGTAACCAGAACAGGTAGATCCGGCCTGCCGGATTTGTGGGTCGTCCACCCGCCTCCGATTGAGTCCCGAGGCAATCGCAATCGCAATCGAAATCGAAATGGCATGCTCTGATTATCCCTGAAGGTGAGCACGAGAACAAGTTTCAACACGTACCGACCAATTGGTCACACCGTATGGTTCGCAAATAAAGGACGGATTGTCGCGTTTCGCGAAGTTCTGGAACAGAGAGAACATATTATTAGTAATAGTGGGGGAAAAGGTATTTAAACCGAATAAGGTTTTTTTAGAGTTACGTGCGGAGACACTACTCTATGGGGGTCTGGATGGGAACCTCCCAAACCACTGTTGACATATCTCAATTATCCGAGCAGGGCTTTGGGACGTCGATGGAACCCACTAGGGTCGATGACGTAGTTCCAAACCCCCTGGTTAGGAGTATTGGTGGCACCGGGAAGTCTGGCGTAGAAGGACTGCGCCAGTCCCCGGAAATGGTTCTTGATGGTAGGCATATCCAGGTCGCGATGTGGAGTCTCATTCCGGACATACCAATGTGCATCCACAATGACCCTCAGACACACGCTCTGGAACGCCTGCATCCTCCTCATATAGGTGTCCGCCAGGTGGTCCCAAGTGGGACACGCATAGTCGATCGGTCTGAGCAACCGATTGTACAGAGTCAGACCGTTCCTTGTGACATGGCGCTACGCCTGTTAAGCAGTGGGACTAGGATTACCTGCCTTTGACTCGCCTTAATGAGTCTCTCGTTACAGTGTCGTCTTCAGCTCAGTTTGGCATCCAGCGTAAGTCCCAGGTACTAACACTGTTCGCCCATCTAATTGTTCTTCGAACAGCCTCAGTGGGGCAGGCCTGTAGAACTTTCTTTTCCATGTAAAGAGCACTGCTGTGCTCTTCTCCACGTTAATACTTGGCCTCAAGGTGGTCAGCCATCCCTCCAACTGCGTCAGGTGCGTCTGGAGTCGCCTCTCCACCAGCTGCCCTCGCCACGACTCCACTACTAGAGCCGTGTCGTTCGCATACAGTGCCAACTTGGTGTCTAAAGATTTTGGAATGTCGTTCACATACAGACTGAATAGCACCGAGCCCACGATGGAACCCTGCAGCACTCCAGCCCGGATGCTTCTGACTTGGGAGGTGGCGTTTCCAAAGGTAGTGGAGAAGGTTCGGTGGGCTAGATAAGATTGAACAACCTTAATTAGGTAGAAGGATAGGTTCAGGGAGAGGAGTTTGAAAAGGAGACCTTCGTGCCAAACACGGTCGAAAGCCTTTTCCACGTCGAGAAAGACAGCACCAGTCAGCCTGTTGATGTTGAAGTTCCTCGTGACCTGCTCCACGAACCGGACGAGTTGGTGAGACGTAGCGTGTCCTACCCGAAAGCCGAACTGCTCATCCACCAAGATGCCCACCTCGCAAACATGTCGGGTCAGTCTCGTCAGTAGTAGTCTCTTTAACATATTGCCCAGACAGTCGAGCAAGCTGATCGGTCAGTAGGACGAAGCTAGGGCCGGGTCCTTACCCGGTTTATGAAAGCAGATGACGTTGGCGTGCTTCCAGAGCTCGGAGAAGTGACTCAGGAACAGGATGGCGTTGAATAACTCCACGAGGAAGTTAATCGCCTCCAAGGTCAGCTTTCTGAGGACCGCGTTATTGATACCGTCGGTTCCGGGGCCCTTGTTTAGTCTTAAAGCGGCTATTGCCCGCGACATTTCTGTCACCTCCGTGGGTTCAGGTTCAGCCAAGGGTCTGTACGAAACCGCACCGATGACCTGAACCACGTGCGCAACGTGCACCGGGTCTGAAGGTTTTCAGTCAGTACAAACTGGGCCTCTAAGTGCTCAGCGAGAGCATTGGCCTTCTCCTGGTTGGAGTTGGCTACTTGATATAGGAACCCGTATAAAGTTCCTCGTCGTGGAGCAATCCGCCACGAGTGCACATAATCCTAGAGTCCCATGAAGGGCGCTTAGCGTTGAAGTCCCGAGGCTTTCCTCCTGCCGCCTTTAATACTCTTTTGGCTGGCGGTAGAGAGGAAGGTCCCAGGAGGGACAGCCGGAAGCAGACAGACGGTGCGCGGCCAAAGCCCATTCTTTATTTATGAACAAGTTACATTATATTTACAAATTGATGTTAAAGTATGGCGCCGTTTCTGCCTCTTGATTACTGATGGGCATAATCGAATGAATCGAAAGAATCATTTGAATTATTTTGAGAAGTAATAAAGAGTCGGTAATAATCGAATATTTATTACTTCTAAAAGTAGTTACTTGTTGCTCGTTTTGCTTTGAGCTGCTATTCTCTTTATCCTGCTGTCGGATCTCCCAACACGCATTCCTTTGCGTTTGCAGCTTATCAAAAATTTTCTATTACTGCATTTAGTTCCTTTTGAAAGTGTCAAAGACCAAAGTACAGCCACAACAAAATACTATACAGTGAATAAGTGAGCGCATTTCTCAAATAAGTAGCTCGCAATTAATATAAATACTTTTGCGTAAGATTAATAATTAAATAAGGAACATACGTTTCCCTTTGTGTTGAAAAGAATCGAAATAATTTACCCTTTAATATTTCCTAAACATAACAAAAATATATAAGCTTACAATCGTAAAATTATTTCAGTGAATAAAATTATAATACGATCTGAATATTACGGCCAGGAAATGTTTTATTAAATACATAAAAAGTATATAATTATCTACTTAATAAATTTAAGTCAACGTTAAAAAAATGTATCTCTCAAACCATTCGTGCTATATGCGATTAGTTAGTTAGGAAGGTAAAATTTTAAGGAAATGAAAAAGAAAACAATCCATGTAGTAATGTATCAAAATAATCGAATCATTTTGTAATTTTCATTTGAATTATTTTTGGCTGTTATTCGATTGTAAACTGTACAACCAATTAAACTTTGTATTAAATTAGCCTTATAATTATTCGAATGCATAAGGTCAATTATTGTGTAGCAATGGGGACTATTTATTGAAAATGAACCTAATAGAAATGAAGACGTGTATAGAGATAGCCTGGAAACATTCATAATCATAAGGTCGATTTTCCTCCGCACTTCTGGCAAGGGTGGTAAGAGAATGAATAGGCCAGCTCGCGTAAAGTCAGCTATGTTTTCATTCTAATGTTTTTGAAAGAATCGATTCTATTCATCCGATTCTGCCCATCACTACTCTTGATGCAGCAACTCCAAGCGTCTGGTTAAGCTGTCCGCTAGATTTGCTTCTGATGGAACCCAGAACGTGGTGATGCCACCCAGTCCCAAGCGTGAAGGTTGTAATAATAAGTCCTCAAATTGAATCAACATAAATCTTAGATTATTTGGGGATTATAGTAACCTATATATAAAAGCACCGAGACTATAATAAAAAAAATCTTCGGGGTGTCCTTTGGGGGATTTGAAATTGGCAAGGGACTATTTTCTCCAGACTGTGCTATGAAATTATCTCCTTCACCTGTATACACCCACCTTCCAGGTGCTGCGGATCTCCACGGCTCGTCCAGGTTGCTGTCCAGAAAGGTAACCAGCATGATCTTAGCCGACAGTAAATAAACCAAGGAAAAGGGGTTTTTGCTCAGTGAGTCCTATGCCGAGAAAAAAAAGGTAGATTAGCTGTGAAAATCTGGGAAAACTGAGTAGTCTAGTAGAAAGAGAATAAACAAATATGTATATAAGATTTTGACGTGTTTTTAAGTGATTTAATGGATCAAATGATAAAAGAAAAAAAATTATAGATGAGGTAGGGTAGAGAGAAGTATGGTGGAATATCACCCTGGGTGATTACGGAGTAGCCGTCTAGGATGGCCGCGAATTGTTTTTCTGCGAAGACTGTTGTCCCTTCTTCATCCTGAGCCACGATTTAGTGCCGGTCCATGAAAACTTTCTACTTAAAAACTTATTTTTACTCCCGAGTACCACTCTAACACACCATCTTCTTTAGTAACTTATAGCTCCATTCCCTTCTTCTCGCGCCTTTTTTTCGCCTCCCGGCATCAATTCCGCGAGTTTGATAAGGCCCCTCCGGTAGCATAAGGAAAGAA
This sequence comes from Timema shepardi, assembly GCA_902151425.1. Lineage (NCBI taxonomy): Eukaryota > Metazoa > Arthropoda > Insecta > Phasmatodea > Timematidae > Timema > Timema shepardi. Next base: position 166,407 of record CABFVX010001222.1, read on the forward strand.
AAATTTGAAAACCAGGTGAGTTAAATAATGAAAATTCTTAAGAAAGGTCAAATGAACGGGAAGAGAAAAAAGGACATAAATAAAGCTGATTTAATTAATATAGGGATCCAGAATGATACATATTGTCTAAAGATAGAATTTGACGTGAAACATCCAATTTTAAGGTCGGGTGGTGGTCCATCAACCCAAACCATGTGTGCCTTACGCTCACTCCCTCGTACGAAATAATTTGGATGCTCGGGTACGGTGAGGGGCATGCAGGGTGGTAATCCACATGTCGACATCGGGGTGCTGGGCATGCGTGCTGGTATAATCTCTTCTGTGTCCGCGCAAGCGCAGTGAGGACCGGCCCGGTTTCGTCTAAAACTTGCTGGAGTTATTATAATGTTAGCGAGGAATATAAGATTGTCATATTCTTTCAGGTAAGTCTGGGCTTAGGTTGAGATTTATAATATCTTTAAAATGTTTAAAAAAAATAGTGTTATGGACCGTGCAAAGCTTACAAAGAGACAGGACCAGAAATTATGAAATAAATAATATAGAATTAAACAAAGTGTTGGAAATGTGTAAGTTCTTATTGGTCCGCTAGGAGCGGTAAATGACATCTTCCGAACTGAAGCAAATCATGTGTACCCAAAAAAATTAGTTTTACTAATTAAAAATTATATAAAACACAAAAGTTAATTGAACTTTGTTACCGAATTTCCCTCTTGACTCTTTGCAACTAATTAGAACGTAGAAAAAAAATTGATGTTAAGAGTCACCTAAAAAAATATTAAAATTTAAATTAACAAAAACACCTGACAAGACCCTAACCCTAGTTAATTTTTACATATGTATTCATTTCAGGTTGGTACAACTAGTTCATTTGTCAACACCGTTCGTTGAGATCAACTATGCCGTGACTTAATCAAATTAATCAAGTTACACTTCTACAGATTTTTGAAGAATCAGACTAAATCATGGAGCACTATTGGGAAAATAACCCGACCAGTCTCTCCGAGTTTCACGTAAGTAATAATAACACTTCACTCAAACAATTGCCGAACTTTCAAGTGCCATGCTACATGAAGTTACCAAACACATAAATTTCAGCTTTAGTTCACCCCAATAAAACGATGAGAAGTCACATTTATTCACAAAATTTACCAAGCCTACCAATAACTTAAAATTACCAATGATTCAACAAAATGCTAGAGTACAATAACATTATCTTAACACATATTTACCATATGAATGATTAATCACTTTGGCCTTAGGCCCACCCTATATTTGTTAGAGAAAGATCGCCGCGGGTCAAGTGAACCAACAAACAAGATAACACAATTAAAACAAACAGCATTCAGCACAATAGAATTACAAGTGATTAAGTCACGGATATACGCCACAAGCTTATAACGGGCGTGACTTGACTGTCCACTGTCTGTCAAAGATATACGCTGCGCATGCTCAAAGATGGTTACACCAAACAACAGCAACTCGTCACCAAAGAATACCAACATTCCAACACTTCCCCTCGAGTTGGTTGTCGAAAGAACGTCACTATTGCGAATCACCCAGTTTGGCCAATCCCATGCATTGCATGCGTTTAACTTTGGGCAGTCCTTTAGTTCAGAAGTCTGCGACTTGATCGTCCATTGAGATGTGAAGCACACGAAGTTCCTTGTGTTTGAGTACGTCCCTCACGAAGTGATGACGGATGTCGATGTGCTTGCTCCTTGCATGGAACATCAGATTTTCTGCCAACTTCAATGAGCTTCTGTTGTTGCAGAAACTAGTCATCTCGCCCAAGTCTCCGAAACCCATCTTGACAAGGAATCGCCGCAAATAAACGGCTTCTTTAACACTCTCTGACAGAGCCACGTATTCAGCATCTGTCGTCGACAGGGCGACAGTTCGCTGGGTTTTTTTTTAATTCCCAGGAAACCGGTCCACCATGTGGCATGAAGCGGTGTAAGACCTGTCTTCAGGACAACTTCACCAGACTGCATCTACAAATCCTTTGACTGGTCCTGGATCTGAGCCATAGGTCACCCCCACTTTGATGAAAACCTTTAGATAGCGTAATACACGCTTGGCGGCCTTCCAGTGATCGGTACCATAGCAGTTGTTGAGCTGCGCTAGATGGCTTACAGCAAATGATATGTCAGGCCTTGTAGTCTATGCCAAGTATGTAAGAGCCCTGTCTAGCTCGCGGTACGGAAGCCTTAGATCGTCTTCCGGCTGCTTTTCGTTTCTTCTTAGCTTCAAGCTTGTATCCACGGGGATGGCAACAGGTTTGCATTCGGACTTACCGAACCGAGAAAGCATATCGCGTACGTAGCCAAGCTGATGCATCGTCACCTTCCCTTCTGTCTGGTTAAACTCTATCTCCAGCGAAGCACGTGTGGGGTTGGCAATTCGTCACGAGATTCAATGGCGCACTGAAAGTTCTCGAAACTAGCGGGTAGGCTGTAGAGTAATAAAATTGTCAACAAGTCTGGTTTGATCGTGACCTCCATGTCGTTCAACTTTTCTACAGAGTAAAAAAAACTGTTTAAATGCGCGCGCACATCACTCATGTCAGCCATTTTCTGTAGCGTTAACCTCTTCAAAAGGGTTTCCTTTCTTGCCGGGCCTTAGGATTGATATATCTCTTCCAATTTCCACCACATTTCACGCAATATCTCACAATTTTTCACTTGCTTGAGTTTATTCGAGGATATAGACAAAATTATATATTTATATCATTTCGCACCCATTCTCGCACGTTGGCTTCGTTGGCACGATCGTTCGTCAACTCAGGTTTTAACGCGCCACCGTTTACGAACTCACATAAATCGGCTTTAATTAACACGGCCTGCATTTGAAGTTTCCAGGTGTCATAATTGTCTTTGCCTAGAAGTTCAATCCTTGATATATTCACGGAGTTCATGGCGTATATCTCGGAACTATCGCACGCCCGTTTATCTTTTATGTTAAACTTGTTATTTTACACGACACTCGCGAACCTGGGCCCATAACCTGTTATAGAAAGATCGCCGTGGGTCAAGTGAACCGAACAAACAAGATAACACAATTAAAACAAACATCAGTCAGCACAATAGAATTACAAGTGATGAAGACACGGTTATACGCCCCAAGCTTATAATGGACGTGACTCGACTGTCCATTGTCTGTCAAAGATATACGCTGCGCATGCTCAAAGACGGCTACACCAAACAACCGCAACTCGTCACCAAAGAATACCAACATTCCAACAATATTCTAGTTACCCTAAACATGAATAAAAGATTTATCAGGGTAAGCAACTTGGGGTCGAACCTTGGATATCCAAAGTGATCCTGGCACAGAGTGAGCAAAAAAATAGAAATATTACAAAGACCACTAATTTCCTTTTAAATTGGTGACTAAAGCTTTCTAGGCCTAACCTTGAATTTACCACAGAATTCCAAAACGAGTAAACAAATCTCTCTAGCTAGCTTACAAAACAAACATATGAAAGTGAGCAATTACCAATGTCTGATCAGTGATCAGCTCAGGATCATAAAAAAAATTTAGCGTTTTAACTTGCAAAAAAAACTTTTATAGGCCTATATATGTTGTGTAACAAGTACAAAGATAACTTTAATGGCGAAAATGGTTAATCTTTTAGTCATCCTCTTCACACGTGAACTATGTAGAATAACATATAAAACTAGGTAAGCTTTTCTCTCTCTCTCTCTCCCCTCTTGACAGTCTTAAGCCCTCTACTTCCCTCTTAGCTTCTTCCTTCCTCTCTCTACTTATCAAACAAACAAAAATATATATACAAATCCACAGAAAATATTTTCTTTGGATTCTTTCTTCAAGCTTCTCTTTTCCTTCCCTTGTTCTAGCAGGTTACAGTGGTCAAATACAAATGAAATAAAACCAAATTCTTCACGCTAAAAAAACTGTATTTCTTTTATTTCTCCCTTCTTTTTTATCCTGCTTTCTCTCTCTCCTTATATTTTATGGGCACGAATAAATGCAACTGTACAACCAATGTGAGCGTGGGAGAAAACCCCTAGCCTAATCAACAGATTTTTTCAGTAGGGTAGCGTTGAACACTCCTCGGATGTCGCGGACTTCTAGTTCACTCAATTCAAAGGCATTATTATGTATTATCCGGGTAATAAAATACGGACCAGAATACAGATGGAACAATTTCTTGGTTTCTTTGCTAAAAAAAATCCAAAACAGGATTGTTATGCAAAAGCACCTTATCTCACAACTTGAAAGGTAGCTTACTCTTCCATTTTTGTTGTAGCTGGCGGTTGGAAGCTGCCTTGAGAAGATATCTTGCGGCTTTCTTGGTTAACAAAGGTTGGATGACTTCGGGATCGGTGACTCCTGGCTTTCCTGTCATCAATTCTGGATCGGAGAAGTGCTGGACGAGAAACGTCATCTTCCTCTCTCCAAAGCTATCACTTGCTATGACCTCGACTACGTAAGCATTGAGGACATCTGTGAGGAGCTTTCCCCTCAACATGTCACCGAAGTATATAGGATCACCACCAAAAGAAACGATGTAGTGAAGAAAACCGATAGTTATATTCTGACATTTGCCACTCCTTCCTTACCAAAGGAGGTCCGAGCTGGCTTCCACTTGCTCAGGGTCCGGCCGTATGTCCCCAACCCTCGGCGCTGTTTTCAGTGCCAGGAATTTGGGCATACGAAGCTGCGATGCCGTGGTAAGCCAACCTGTGCAGATTGTGGACAGGAGGCTCACGATCAACCGTGCGAGTCTCCTAAATTCTGCATAAATTGCAAGGGTCCGCATTCTGCCTGGTCTCGGTCCTGTCCGAACTGGAAAGTAGAGAAAAGGGTCCTGGAGATCCAAAAAAATAAGATTTCCCTTATGCCATGCACGCAAAGAGTATACTTCACTGCAAGCTCCGGTATTTCAGACTTCCTACAGCGAAATTGTCAGCCAAAATATAAATTGCCCTAACTGCCATTGCGTAGTTAATATTGCCAAGACGCCTACACGACCTGTACCACTCGTCCCTATTCGAGACAAACAAAAACAATCGGCATCAACTACGGTGATACCAAAAATATTACAAGTGGCGATACCCTCACGGAAGTCGCCCCCACCACCCGTACCCCCAAGAAGACCCCCTCGGGGAACTCCCCAGAGCCCCCCTCAGGAAATCCCCCCGAGCCCTCGGAGAACTCCCCCAAGTCCCCCTCGGGAAATCTCCCCAAGCCCTCCTCGTGGTGCTAAACCACGTGCAGCCGTTGTTGGTTCGACCACTACGCCTCCTGGGTCTCCAGACGTAGGATTGGGCGGCAGAACAGGAGAGACCGCTGAGGTGAAACCCACTGGTACCTTGAAGAAGGACCCGTGAGGGACTGCTAAAAAGCCTAAAAAGGTCCTCAACCAATTTTTATTATTAAAAGATAGTGACATGGATTGCGAGGACAACTAAATTTTATATTAATAAAGTATGTCGCTACTACAATGGAATTGTAGGCGTTTTTATGCCGGTGTAGAGGAAATTAAACAACTGATTTCTTTCCTGAATCCTTCCATCTTGTGTTTGCAGGAGACCCACTTCCACCCAACTGACAACCCGATGCTTCGTGGGTACGATGTAAATCGTACCGACAAGCCATTCTTTGATCGGGCTAGCGGAGGTGTGGCTATACTCGCACGTAGAAATATATACTACAAACACATTAATATTCTCCAAATAACCGCTATCCGAATCTCTCTTGCTGTGGAAGTGACAGTGTGCTGCATCTACCTCCCACCAGGTGAACGTGTTTCAAAGAGGAGTCTAGAGGCCCTCTTTATACAACTTCCCGCCTCCTATATTATCTCGGAGGACTTTAACGCACATAACCTGGTGTGGGGATCTAATTTTACAGATGCCTGCGGGAGGATGGTAGAGGATATTCTTGTCTCGGGAAACCTGGTGTTAATGAACACTGGTACACAGACACACTTCTCGAACTTTAATGGTGTATTCTCTGCCATCGACCTAACTTTATGTAGCCCCGGGATCACAACTCATTTCCTTTGGGAGGTTCATTCGGACCTATGTGGTAGCGATCACTTTCCCATTATGCTTTCACCACTTCAAGATCCTCCTAGTACACCACGGCTATCCCAATGGGTGATTAAACGTGCCGACTGGGATAAATTCCGCGAGCTCGCCGTATTTCACGAATCCCCTTCTCCTGACATCGATGTTAAGACTGAGTATTTTACTTCGACGGTCATCGAGGTGGCGAGGGCTTCCATCCCTAAATCCTCGCCAAATCCGCGCCACCGACCTGTTCCCTGGTGGAACGAGAAGTGTCGGTTGGCTATTTCTGACCGTTGAAGGGCCCTACGCCTCTTTCATCGACGTCCCACTTCGGAGAATCTGGAGTCATTCCGGATTCTACGTGCTTGGGCTCGCCGTGTTATTCGAGAAAGCAGAAGAGAGTCTTGGAGACAGTTTATTTCTACCCTTACAATTACCACTCCCACAACTAAGGTTTGGGACAATATTTGAAAATTAATTAGTAGCAAAAATTCCATTAATAGTATACCTGCCCTCATGTCTAACGTTTCGCTTGTCTCCTCCCCTGTGGAGGTTGTCAATGTACTGGCCTCGATGTTCGCCGCTGTTTCTAGCACTGCGAGCTACTCTAACGAGTTCACGGTGCATAAGCGGAGCATCGAGCGCCTTACTATTGATTTTGGACAAAGTCAAGGGGAGGATTATAACTCCCTCTTTACTAAAGAGGAAATTATCTATGCCCTGTCCCAGGCGGGCAACACAGCTTCTGGCCCGGATGGCATCCATTACGAAATGTTGCGCCAACTGCCCCCTGCTGGACGGGCGTTCCTCTTAGACCTCTATAACCTTGTTTGGGAATCTCGTCAGTTTCCAACTCTGTGAAGGCAAGCAACCGTTATCCCAATATATAAACGTGGCAAGGATAAAATACAGCAAACTAGTTATAGACTTATAGCTTTAATTAGTTGTGTATGCAAAATATTAGAGAAAATGATCAATAAACGACTTATATGGTATTCAGAATCCCGCAATCTGCTATCTAATATTCAATGTGGTTTTCGCCGTAACCGATCCATGGTGGATCATCTCGTCCGTCTTGAGACTGCATGTTCGTGACGCCTTTCTCCATAAACAGCATCTTTTGGCAGTTTTCTTTTATTTGGAGAAGGCGTACGATACCACATGGCGTTATGGCATCTTAAAAAACCTTTTTATTTGGGGGTTCCGGGGGAACCTCCCTATTTTTATATCTAATTTTATGTCAGATAGACACTTCCGGGTAAGTTAAAACAACACCTTATCCGATGATTTTATTCAAGAAAATGGGGTGCCTCAGGGTAGTATTTTAATCTGTACGTTGTTCGCTATTGCGATAAATAGCGTTGTAGATAACGTACGCCTTCCTGTTCGTTCATGCCTTTTCGTGGATGACTACGCAATTTATTGCAGTTCATCCAGTCTCCACAGGGCTGAATGACAGATACAACTCGCTGTAAACAATCTATGGTTGTGGGCATCTCGTAATGGCTTTCGTTTCTCCGCGGCCAAGACGACTGTCATTCACTTCCATAGATTACGCGGAATACAGCCAGCCCTAAATATTTTAATGAATAACGTTGTTTTACCTGTGTCGGAGAGCGTAAGGTTCCTGGGACTTTTATTTGATTTTAATCTAACTTGGATCCCCCACATCAAAGACCTGAAAGCGAGGTGTGTTAAAGCTTTGAATTTACTTAAATTAGTTAGTGGTCGCTCTTGGGGTGCTGATAGGGAAACCTTGATGCGCCTCTATAGAGCCTTGGTGAGATCAAAACTTGATTACGGTAGTTTTGTATGTGGTTCCGCTATACCCTCGGCTTAAAGATGCTAGATAGTGTCCATCATGCTGGCATTCGACTGGCTACTGGTGCTTTTCGTACCAGTCCAATCGTCAGCATCTGTGCCGACGCCGGTGAGCCCCTTCTTTCTTACCGGTGGTCCTATCTCCTGGCATCTTACGTGTCGAAACTACATTGCATGCCAAATCATGTTGCTTACCGTCCTATGTTCCATCCCCCGAACCGTGCCTTGTATGAAACCAAATGACGTAGTGCGAGGCCGGTTGGGATCCGGATGCTATCGGTTTTCGACACGTGTGGGATAGTCCTGCCCAAGACTATCCCCACATCTCCAGGTAGAGTTCCTCCCAGGAAGGTACGCCTGCCGCAATGCCACTTTAATTTGGCCAAATTTCCTAAAGCGACTACCCCACAATTTATATATGAGAAGACCTTTAACTATCTCCTCCCCACTCGCTTTCAAGGTTGTCAGCGCATCTACACGGACGGTTCAAAGTGTGGGGCCTCTGTGGGATGCGCCTTTGCTGTGGAGGATAATAATTTTAAATTTGATATACCTGGTGAATCCAGTGTCTTTACGGCGGAATTATATGCCATTTTTAAATCTTTATGTTGTTTTTACCGTAGGTGTCACCGTTATGTTCTCATCTGCACGGATTCCATGAGTGCTTTGTTGGCATTGTCCACTTTATACTTTTGGAATCCCCTCGTGCAAATGATACATGAATAAATTTTTAAAATATACTCATTAAGCACCCGGCTCGCCTTTTGCTGGATTCCTGGTCACGCTGGTCTTCCAGGAAATGAACTGGTGGACCGGGCAGCCAAGGAGGTAGCACGCCTGCCTCCAGAGGGGAATTTTGGTGTAATGTTTTGAGATCTAAAGGGCTATGATCGGCGTGGAGTCTTACGCACCTGGAACGAGCAGTGGGTCTCAACCCCTGCTCAAAACAAGCTGCGGTCCATCAGGGACGGTGTGTCGCGGTGGCCCTCTTCTATACGAAAGTCCTGAATAGAGGAGGTCATCGTGACGAGGCTCCGCGTCGGGCATACTTCATTGACCCATGGATTTTTATTGAGAGGGGATCCACTTCCAGTGTGTGAGTTTTGTGATGCACGACATTTTGGTGGAGTGTCGTAAACTAGCCCCTATCCGCCTGGCTCTTGATTTTAAAGGTGACCTACGTTTTTTTATTACGTGATAGTGTGGATGGAGTTATTTGTTTACTCCGGTTTATACGCTAAGCGGATCTTTTTAATGCCATTTGAGTCACCTTTATAAAGTGACTCATCTGGATATATCTCATTGAGACCTTTTTAACATTTTAGTATATTTTAAAATGTTTGTTTTGTCTTTTTTACTTGTATATTGTTTTAATATGTTTGATTTGTCTTTTAACTCACATATTATTTTAATATGTTTGTTTTACCTTCTTATCGGAGTGATATACCTGTGTTTTTTTTATCAAGTGTTTCACTCATTTGTACTAAGAGCCCATTTGAGCACTCCTGTGGAGTGTCTCAAATGGGTATTTTATCTCTTATTTATATTTATACAATTTATTATTTTGTGTATTTGCCTGTATATTCTGCAAGTAAATTATTATGTGTCTCCCCTATGGGGATTTAACTAGGTTTTAATATATTTCAAGGCCCTAATAACCTCAATGTGTTGATGGGCCTTAAAACCCTAATAATAATAATAATTATTATTATTATTATAATCCTTCCTCAACTATAACCAAGTCCAAGAGTGTTGATAAGTTGCATTGCTGGCACTATATATGCAAAACTAAACCCAGAGACATTGGATAATGGGATATTGGGCGGGGGGAAACATATGGAATTATCGGAAAGAAAATACGCACGACTAGAATTGCTTCTACACTATTCTCAGAGCTCCGTGACTGATTGAAAACATCAACAAGCATCATATCTTTGCGACTCAAGCTCTTTGCATCCCGAGTTCTTTGCCATAAGTTCACGACACATACAACTCAGGTGGGAGTGTTTTGAAACTTGCTGCGGCGATCAGTCTAAACTTTGTCTCTGGTATGCATAGTCGTGTTATTGTTTTCTCCCAATGTGTGGNNNNGGGGGGGGGGGTGAAACAAGGTAAGTAATGAATTTTCTTCTATTCTTGTAGCCTAATGCTACACTCTTTTTTTCTTCACGGCATAGGACTCATTGAGCATTGAGCATTGATTTTTGTGTTTTATTCAACAATAAAATATTATGTTCATAGTGGTTTAATAATTTAGCTCATTTTTTATGCGAAGTGGTTTGACGGGATATATAATATAATTTTACCATATGTATTGTGTTAAGCCACACAAGCAAAAGAAAAAAAAAATAGTTTGTAGAATAACAAAACACTTATCCTAGAAAACCCAAGGGCATAGGTATTTATTTCGCCCTTTTCCAGCTATAAATAAGCCATGATTGCTTGGCTTCAGTTTTACAAACAATAAAAAGATCCATTTCCTCACTGTTTACAGTATATGTTGTTGGCTATAAATTGCAATAACTAAACTCATCAAAGGCAAGTGGAAGAATTCCAGCATACTGGCCAATAAAACCATATTTTAGTAAATTTGATATATATATATACTATTGGGCTCAGAAATGTCCTCATATATATGTTACTATGTATAGATATATGTAATATAGAGTAAGGCACAGGAGCACATTATATTATTAAATATATTAAAAAATTACGCTATCGCATAAAGTAAATAATCAAATTATTGTATGTTTTATATTATGAACATGAATCAATAACATAACTAACAAAATAATTTATAATTGTTGAATACATTGACATTCAATAAAGTAAATAGTTACTCTTTCCTTTAAAATTTATCTATTTTCTAACCCTTATCCTATTCCTATTGTTGATGGTTTTGCTAAAGGTAATGATATTTTCAAAATATTATTCAGATACGTCGCCAGGCTAGGAATATTCTATAGTTTTAAAGATTTATTTTTAATAATAATAATAATAATAATTCAAACCCCGGCCTTAAAACTAATCTCATTACTTTCGTTACTAACCAAACTACTGGAGACCCTGTCTAAATCTGAAACATCATTATATCCCAAACAAATGTAAATACCAGTGTTCTGAGCTAAAGCCTTAGGGGATTAATTATTTTAATTTAATCAGACTTTACAAATATGTAAAATCAGCTTTTCTGAAGTTTCTGGAATAAAGTCCCAAGTATTTTACAAATAGATCAAATACAAAGTTAACGGTTTCAAAAATATAAATCTATTCACCTTGTTCTACCTAAATAAAATTAATTTTAAGATTTGATTAGTATAGTTAGAAAAATAATGCACATTCTGAAGAATAAATTATTAATTGTTAAAAATGATCAATTAAAAATATATATTGATTGGCTCTGGAACGTTTAAACTTTTATAGCTGAGTTACCCCTGGATCCCCCCTCACAAAAATAAAATTTGCATTGCATGCCTGTCTTGCTGATAATTCAGTTTTTATCAAAACAATTGTTGATCAAATTGACTCTTATATGTATTGGGGATCCTACTGTATACAATATACTCAAATATATAATGCGGGTGAAACAAGTGTATTTTAGTCCTATCTATGATCCCCGAACCCCCACAAAAATGGTGACTTTCCTATTCCCTCGAAATAGACTCTAGCATTATCAAAAATGAGTCTAAAACCACCAAGTCATTCAAAGCAGGTCCAACTCATTTGCTTGACTCTGAACTTTGATTTAAGAATTCATGTTCAAATCCCAGACAGGTGATCTTCCAGTGGATTTTTAGAGTATTATTTACATTTGAAAGTATTTGACAACAGCATACAAAAAAGAATCTTTTTTTAAAGGCACTTTTCACTAAAGTAGTAAGTTATTCATAGAGGACAAACTGTTCACATACTGAAGGGTTAAGCTCTTTTAAAATGACTGTACTACAGCTTGTTAGTAACAGTCGAATTACTTAGGATTTATTACTGCGAGTAATATTATTACAGTCATTTAATTAAATAATATTAAGGGACAATACTATTAATAACTATCTTGACGCATAAGTCAAATATAATATTTGAGAAATGTCTACTTGAAGGCGGGAAACAAACCTGAGACCATTGTGATTTGAAGCTTTATAGACTGGTTGTAAGGATGAAATGAGCGAAAGTGAAGGGTGACTGGCATTAAATTGCCTTGGTATTGAGCCGTCTGCAAGAGCGTACCCTCTAAGGTTGCTTATTAACCTCTCACATTTTCAACCATAAATACTACTCAAAAATTCCATTTCTCATTCACTCTTCACGTTTGCATATTTCATTCTTGCCTTATGCATTTATTGAAGGAAATTCTCTTAGGCCTCGTGATCAGACATATCACCCTAAATCATTATCTAGTTGGTAAGACTGATTGATGGCTTAGTGCTATCATACACCAATACATTTTTAAGTAATAATTTATAACCATGTTTTATGATCAATTTTTACCAAACAAATAGTTAGCATGTGCTTGATAATACAGTATTACAAACAGATTTAAATTATATTACAACCATGAGCAAGTGATAAATTGCAATTGGTATGTTACCATTTTGTTCTCTACAATATTTAAATTGCGCGTGCGCTATTCCGCAACGATACTAACGCCATTTGACTTCAAGTTCTGATCACTGGAACTAAAGAGTAGCCAGACCCCTTATCTTTGACTCTGGTTCTAACTTAAAGTCTAGTGCAGAGATTATTAGTCTAGTGTTATCCTGATCAGTGGTGTTTACACAACTGTATCGTAAAATGAATACTCGACTGTCCGATGACTTGATTTGAAATGAATTTTACAAATAAATATCAGGTTGGCAAAATATTTTTCTCTAATTATGTTATGTTGAGGCTAATAGTCTATAGCAGGTAGGTTTATTTTTATCTGGTGAAAAGCATTAAAACATTAATACATACAATGAGTGAAGTGAATAAAAAATAATATTTGCTTATACTAAGCCTTTTTCAATTATTTTCTAAGTTTGATGTGAATACATTTTTTAGAACATACTACTAGTAAATTCTAAGGTAATTTGGACGCTTAGTATTTTCTAAGTTATGTAGGGATACTAGCTTTTTAGATCAGTTGCAGTCATGTCAAATGTTCATGGAAATCCGAGATAAAAGGACATACCTTCAACGTAGAAGAAGAATAGGCAATTGTAAACAATTACGTAGTTTTGAAAACCAAAACGTAGATTTTTTGCCTGAGCACAACATGGAGACACGAGGAGGAGCACTGTCGCCCCAACAGAAAATTGAAATATTACTGGTACTTCAGTAATCCAGGTAAATTTTACTTTTGGTTAGTATTATAATGTAGGCCTACTATTTAAATAACAAACATATTTTATCTTGTTTAAATATATAATTTTGGGAAAATACTAAGGTCCCAGTGCTAGAAGTGGACACTTAGTAAATTTTGCGCTCATTTTATTTACCAAAAATATAGTTGTCAATATTTGTAATTGAAATATCTTTACATAGTTCTAGAAAAATATCAGCTTTCAAACTGCTATGACAACTTTGTCAAAGAATGAAACACAAAATTTAAGACAAATAAAAAAAAATCAATTTGGCTTTATTTAGTATTGAACATGGTAATTCTTATAGCTAGTTGACACCCAGTATTGGACACCTTAAACTACAATAGCATAAATATGAAAATAACTGAAAATAAAAACTTGTAATCCCAAGTTTTTAATAGGTTAAATATATCTTTAAGAGTAAAAAAAATGTTTTGGTTGGCTAAATTATTTATCCAGTAAACATTGAGTCCTAATTAGAAATAAAAGTTCAAAGTTCAGTAAACATTATTTACTTTAATTTTAAGTGTTTCTGTTATATGTTTATTGTGGTACATGGAAAAGCAAGTTAATGATTTTATTCATCTTAAGAATCTCTAAGTTTTCCACACTCGTGACAGTAAAATGTAACATCGTCGTCATCTTCTCTTTCATATAAACGAAATGCATCAATATGTGATTTGGGCACACATTTAAAGTGATATGTATCGCTACATTTATCACATTCAACCCATTTTCGGTTTAATTTCTTTTTCTTTTCCTCATTAAAGCTGCTTTTACACTTTTTACAAATCCAATCTTCTTCCGTTTTGTTTTTTTTGGGAATGACAGATCTATTTACCTTAGTTTTTTCCCCCCATTTCAACATCTTGAAAATACTGTTTTCATTTTCCTGATGATACAACAGCAGGAAATACCAATCTTTGTCGTTTGTTCTTTTTTTCTGGAGTCTTCGGCCAAAACAAACACCTCTTGAATGGGCTTAGAAGCTGCCCTTCTTTACGTGGCGGATAATATCTGGTTGAAGAAGCAGTCGAGGGGTTTGAAGAGACATCTAGAACTGATGGTTGATCAGGATAATCACAAGTAGACTTGTTTTCTGCTCTTAAAGTTTGACTGAACATCCTGGCAAGGAAGGAGAAAGTGAAGGATTTGAGACAAAGCCTGGTAGTCACAGGACTATTGGATGGAGGTGTTAGAATTGTTATTGGGGATACAGCCCTAGGTTCATTTGGGACAGGTGTCACAAAGCCTGGTAGTCACAGGACTATTGGATGGAGGTGTTAGAATTGTTATTGGGGATACAGCCCTAGGTTCATTTGGGACAGGTGTCACAAAGCCTGGTAGTCACAGGACTATTGGATGGAGGTGTTAGAATTGTTATTGGGGATACAGCCCTAGGTTCATTTGGGACAGGTGTCACAAAGCCTGGTAGTCACAGGACTATTGGATGGAGGTGTTAGAATTGTTATTGGGGAAATAGCCCTAGGTTCATTTGGGACAGGTGTCACAAAGCCTGGTAGTCACACGACTATTGGATGGAGGTGTTAGAATTGTTATTGGGGAAATAGCCCTAGGTTCATTTGAGACAGGTGAAGACGTCACAAAGCCTGGTAGTCACAGGACTATTGGATGGAGGTGTTAGAATTGTTATTGGGGATATAGTCCTAGGTCACAGACAAGGATATAACAGATACCCAGCCTTACGGGAGTTTTGTTGCGCTCCTAGACTCAGGTATAACTTAAAATATCCAGTGAT
>CABFVX010001223.1:0-56887 GCA_902151425.1 Timema shepardi
CGACCGAGATTCGAACCTCGATCTCCCTGTCATCAGCAGTCGAGCTCAACACAACAAGCGCGTTAGCCAACTACGCCACCGAGGCGTGTTTCTTATAAACAAATACTTTGTTGGACCTATAGATTAAAATATTTATTTAGTAGACATGTGTAGTTTAATTTTCTACATATTTTATAACAGCTCTTGAATATCTTTCATAAGCAAAATTACATTTGAACTCAGTTTGGAAATAAAAATTAAAGATCCCATTTGAATACCTATGACAAATGACCAATCTTCAATAACTGTTTAGATTACCAAATGTATACAATTAATTTTTTTGTTGCTCTGAAGCAATTTTCTGCTTATTTAAGTAAAACAAACTTCAACAATTTAAACTGCCAAAGAATAGATCTTAATTATTCGTTATTTATTCACCCTTACGATGAAACATTTTATTTTTAAAGTAATGATATCTCTATAAATAGTTAATAACAGTATTATTATTGAATTTAGATCAACTATGATTATAAAACACGTCCAAAATAAAATCCTGACAGTTTGGGATATAACGCTATTTACCAAGACGAAGCATATGTTGCCATGTACGTATTTATGTTCTGTTTTGTTTCTCCGCGTATGGAGGAGTGGCAGACATGTATGTGAGGGTAACAATGAGATTTGGGAGCGCCTCTAGTTCACCGCCTACTTCCAGCACGCTATAAGGTAGAACAATACTGTATTTCATTGAGTCTGGTGCTGGTTGCCACTTCATTTGGGTTGACCTCTTATCTGGTCTACCATCATCAAATCAGGTCTACCAAAATAACACCTTCAGATAATGGGTTTGGCTGTGATAAACTTGGGTATGTTTCCAGTTCTAACATTTATCTAGCTCGTGGTTAGTTAGAGACTTGATATTTTTTTCTAAATAAATCCATGCACTTTCTTTATAAGCGATGCTTTTTAAAATATAATCTGGTTAGGGCACTAAAACATATTCAGCATATACAGGCATTTATTTTGTCACTCTATTCTCAGTCTGGATTAGCGGTGACAGAGAGATTTGGATTCAAATCCCATTTGGATATATTGGGGATGGCTTAGCCTAAATTATTGTGCCCAATCGAATTTCAGAATAAAGTATACTTCTCAGTTTGTGCACATGAGTTTGGGAAAACTCGTAGCAACATTCAACTCCTAGCCCCTAACCCATCATAACCTAATATAACCTAACCTAAACTATCTTGACATAACCTAGCCTAAACTAACCTAACCTCACTCTTCCATTATAAATTTAATTTTTACCCCGCAGTTTGTGTAAGGTTAATATCAACCTCAGATGAGTTGTTCCACAATTCATGTGCACCCGTAATAGTTTTTCCGCAATTCATTTTCACTGAAATGATTTCCCATTCTCACTTTATGCAAATCTGGGTACATTATCTATAAAACTCTACCTTACGCATCCTTATTTAACTAACTTAATTACGTATCATATTTTTGAAAAATATTTGAATTGTTTAATAAGGAACGTTTAAGAATATTTATAAATTAAATTCAATTTAAAGTGAAATTAGGTTATACAATTTGTATTGAATTAACGTGAAAGACATAAATGTGTAATATAATATTATATAAATGCACAATATTAGAATGATATTTGAAAGAGATTGTTAAGATTAATTACAAGCTATAATTCATTATAATTAGGTACATCTTGAAGTTATAACAAACATCTAAAAAGTCAGTACATATTAAAATTGTAAGCATTTGAGTCAAAATTATATTTAAATTATGTTTTTATAAAACAAAGGATAATGTGATCATTCATATTTCGTATTTTTGTATTATTTTGAGAATTGAGAGAAAAAGTTATTAAATTGGGATGACATATAAAAATTGATTTTCTTTGTTATATGTAGTTCCTTGTTCCTTGGTTACTGCTGCAAGTGCTGCAACGTTAATTATACGACATGTTTAGATGCTACGACGGCATCATCCTCAGGTCTGATGAAAAAGAAGACACACTAAATTAAATCATGGTTAAAGCACAAAGCGTTAGCCAATGTGGTATAACATGCAAAGTTAGTCAAGGTTAATAAATTATAATATCGAAAAATTATTATTATTATGAAATAATATATCTACCCGATATTAGATCAATGTAATTGAGTTTTCCACGTTGTGTGATCAAGGAAACTGATATGTTAATTACAATTAACGTGTGTATATAAAGCGAGAGATCATTCTGGAAAAATATAATAAGAAGTCAAAGATATTAGACATATAAGATATATCAAATCTATTCCTAAATGTATACTATATTTGACATACAGGATATATGTAGGATAAATAAGATATATTCCTAAATGTATAATATCTTTGACTTCTTATTATATTTTTCTAGAATGATTTTCTCTCACTTTATATACACACACGTTAATTATAATTCTCATATCAGGTCCCTTAATCACACAACATGGAAATCTCAATTACATAGTTTTAATATCTGGTAAATATATTATTTCATGATTATAATTTTGAGAGATTTTGAGAATTTTAAGATTGATGACCAAATTATGGCTGGCAAAGATGTAAACTAATTAATTTTAAATTAAAAAAGTATTAAATATATCCAAAATTAATTATTGTTTAATAAAGAACGCAGAAAATTGGACTGCGATAAATTTTATGGTTCGAGCGTAATCAACCGAGTCTCACAATTGATAAGTTACTAGTTTGGCTCTTAAGAGAAACTAAGGGTCCCTTCAAATGAGAAAACAAGGAGACAAGCAGTATTGACACTCTCAAGTCAGGAGACTATTCTAACTAAGGTAATAAAGATTACTATGTTGAATCTAAAAGAAAAAATAAAGTAATGAAGTTTGCAACTATTATAATGACAGAGGTATTTGTATTATTTTATTTGAATTCTAAAACATGTTGATAGGTGTTTTATGTGGAAACTTAACAATTTAAATCATTTTTATGATTTTTTTTATTAAACGCCTCTAATAATTGTTAGCATGTTATCGTTTGGTTTTCTATTCATTAATATTAATATTTTATTACAATAAATTACTGTAGCAAAATTAAACTCTAGCTCTGTTAAAATAGTAGAATCCAATTATATATTATTTTATAGTGTTTTAACCTAAAACACTTCTAAATATGCAATATCGGGTTTACGCTCCTTTGTACATCTAAAAGGTAGAATGCTTTTTAAGTTGGACTGGAAACGAATGTGATTTAGGGCCAGTATATTACAGATTTTATAGCAACAAACCTTTCATGGGCATACTAGATATTATGTTGACTTTTACTTTTCATTCAAAACTTGTTTTTTAAGAGCCGCATCTTACTACCAGTTCGGGTTATAAGCTTATTTACTAATTGCGCTAGTTATTTTAGAGATTAAGTAGGTTATATTTACATGAAGTGTACTTGCATTTGCGTGGAAGGAGAGTGGAAAATTATTTTGTAAAAAACCCCTTCAGTAAATCCTACCGAGATTCTAATCTCAATCTCCCCGTCATCGGCAGTCTAGACTACTTCGAGAGTAGCACGTTCGACCATGACGCCATCAAAGTGGGTAAAAGTATCTGTTCAAATTAAACTATGTCCATGACAAATATTCAATAGCTGTTGTAATTACAATGGAGTTACTAAGCCTACGAATGTCTAGTGAAGAAATAACTTTTATTTATTTGAGCCAAAAGTGATTTTCGCTATAGACATTCTATATTTTGACCTTATTTCGCGTTCCCTTCCATATAACCTTAAATCGAAAGCCTTAGTTGGCAAATTTCTCAATATAGTTAAAAAATATAAAACTGGTTATCACACATCTGACCCACAATGTGGACTAACATAATTACTGTTTAAAAAGTGACTCACTGCCGGTGTGCGTCAGTCTCATCCCGTTTGGTTTTCTTGTGGTAATGTTGTCACTCCCGTTTGGTTCACTTGTTGTAATGTTGTCACTCTCCTGCTAGTCTGGATTGGTGATGACGGAGAGATTAAAATTCGAATGGTAGCCGGATGTGCAAATACATTTTGTTCAAAACGGGGTTTTCTCTTTCCTCCACGTAAATATGAGTAATTTTTCCCTAAATTATGCCTTAATTATCTCTATTTTATTATTGTATATATTTAGATCACTTGTACGGGTAGTAAGAGGTGATGCATATAATAATAATAATAATAATAATGTTAATATTAATATTAATGATAATAATATTTATTTATTTTAAATGGGGGTCCAGTTGGAGCCATGTTAAACCGTCTTTTTGTGTATCAAGCTCGAATGAATATATATTACTTCAATTGCAAATACTGTAACAATTTAATTTTCTCTAAGCTTTTTGATAGATTTTCAGTCATGATGTTGGTTATTCTAGCTTTAATCTAACTTAAACATAATTTCCACGTTGGGATTTTTTTTTTTACGTTTGCAACGTTCGTTTATTTACAATAATATGCTAGGTAATTAGGGGAAATATATTTGCATTATCGTGGGGCTGGAGATGAAAACCATATAGAAAAATTCAACTCGGTACACTTGGCCGAGATTTGAACACCAGCCCATCCCATCACCAACAAAGTATAGTGATGGGGGTGGTATATAATTTAAATAAACTAGTATGTCACCGACTTTTTTTTTTTAGCACCACGTCTTACTAACTGTTCGGACAATACGCCTATGTACTAATTACACTATTGGTTTAGGGACTAGGAAGAGTTAATTTATAGGAAGCGCACCCGCATTTACGTGGAAGAAAAGTGGAAAACCATTTATGGAAAAACCACCCCCAGTTCACCCAGCCGAGATTTCGAACCTCGATCTCCACGTCCTCAGCAGTCGAGCTCAACCCGACTAGCGCGTTAGCCAACTACGCCACCGTGGCGGGTTGCAGGAAAGAGACGTCGCTTTTTTGTACGTAAATAAAACTACCTTCATAACTACCGACTACAATCTACACGACTAAAATAACAGAGACATTCACGAACGAGAGAATCAGTATCCCAATTAAGAATCAAATATTCGAATCTATTCCCTTAGGGTCACTTATACTCACTTTATAACATATCTTCACAAACAAATACACTAATAAATTTGAAATGTAAAAAGAGAGCTAATTTTGGGCGCGGTCCAGTGCTGTGTATCTGTGTAATTTCCTCGTATTACGTGTTGGTAATGATCAGTATTGGAGTTGGTGTATATCGAGGCCACGTGTGCAACCTGTCGGACTGCTCCTAATTGGTAGCGAGTAGTGAGTAGTGGGTGCGCGCGCACCACCTGACTGTGCTCGGGTCACGAGCACGGGGCCTACCGTCACGACAGCCACCGAACCGCGGACACCACTCGGTGGAACAATCGACTATCTTCACAAGATGAATTCAGCTGTCCACACCGTTCAAAGCGTTAGGCTGGTTACACAAATATAAAAGCATTAACTTAGAGAAATAAAGTTTATAGTTTGACCAACTTGGTTTTCACACAATACTTGACTTTACAAAATATGAAGGTTCCCTCATTGAATATATCTATGATTTATCAAATAGAACTACATCTAGTGGCGTATTTTGAACTAAACTAAATAGTCGGCAGCTGTAATTCAATTATATATTAGTTATACATCAATTATATCTCGCCAGAATAGGTGGCTGCATGTTTTAAGGTGCTACTATCGCTGTAGACTATACTTTATCACTGGTCATTGGCCGTACAGGGCTGTTCTCTACCTAAGATGCTTGACAGAAGACTGGATATGCAAATTCTAAGGGGAAGCTACCCCCGAACATGTCGTACTGGGATGTCAACTAACGGTAAAAGTTAGGGAAACAATGCAAGTTCCATTACAGACCAGCGCAATTTATCATATATTGTGTGACGTGGATAGGTGAGGTTTCCTAGATACAATCGCGAACGACGTGTCAAAGAGAGAAAAGGACATATATATATATATATATATAGCAGACATGAAGACTAGGAGACAGGCTAGAAAAGATAAACAAACATAAGACAGACAAGGTAATGAGACCAGTGACTACAGTGCCACTACAGAAGGTGACGACTCGACATCAGAGACAGAATCAGAAGACATATAACGAAACTGGAACCAAGACTTAGATTAGACAAAACATAGATCTTACCGGCTGGCAGAGTGGAATGGGAGGAGGAACTCCAGGTCATCCGGAGCCCAGCTGAGGAAGGATCCCTTAGGATGCCAGTAGTGGAAACTGCTGAGAGACCTGAGGCAGCCGAGCTACCAGCTGGGAATTAGAGGAATCGAATAACATCAAGAGACGGAGGAAGAAAACCCTCAACTCGCATGGTCTGGCCCACTTGGCAACAAGTGTGGTGCTGAGCTGGGGTGGTGGGCTTCCGGTCCGTCAGGGTTTCTTCATTGACTGTTATCAGTAGATGAAGAGACATGGAAGAATATTAAGATCCACGGCGTCCACTGAGTTGCAAGATATGTATTTGGTTAAGTTAGTTTAAGTTTATATTTTCTTATGTTGTTTCATGTTTAGTTTTAGACCCAAGGTAGTAGTCTTAGCTGGAGGTAATTGGAACGAAATTTCTGGTAGGGCGCCTCCCCAGGTGGTGGATAAAGGGATGCTCGCCCTCACTGAGGTTCGCACTGATCCGGAAGTGGTGGGACACCCAGCGGGGCAGGGTATCGGGGGCGTAAAATAAATGAGGCGTACAACCTAGTAGGATAAAATTAGATGAGGAAATAGGGACACTTATATTAGGAGCTATAATCAACATCAAATTAAGTAATGATTGTAAATTGGATAGACTAGTAACTAGCGGAGGTAGAGAAACGATGTTACATAGGTCCTGAGTTACAGTCTAGGCCTCAGGACAGAAAGTAATGATAAATAAATAAATGTAGACTATACTGCCGATGACAGATAAACCTAGGTTCAAATCTCGGTCGGATGTAGGAAGGGTGAGTTTTCCTAAATGTTTTTCCATGAAAATGTGGGTACACGTCCTCTAAATGTAACCTTCCTAAGCCCTAAAACCACCAGCGTATTTAATACATAAGCGTATATCCCGAACGGGTAGTAAGACATGGTGCTAAAAATAATCCATCGTATGTCTTTTGCTACAGAGCAATAATATTACTTCTATATTCGTGTTCAACTTTCACATGATAAAATTAAATTTTTTCTGACGACAAAGACGTCAAAAATTTATGATTTTGAGCTGAAAGTTGCGGTTGTGTCTGAAATTTAGAATTCTTAAGATACAAGTTAATTAAACTAAGAATTCTATATTTCTAAAGTTAATGTTCTCAAGGGAGATGGATATGGATACTCGTAATTTATATTATAGTGTTTCACGGGTGCTTCTCACAGGTGTTATAATTAGCTCCTTGAATCTATTTTTTAATGAAATGATCTGCCATCTTAGTTTATTCGGTAGCTTCTCTACACACTGAACAAAGGATTCTGGGTTTGATTTCAGGCATGGCGGAAAAATGTATCATTTGAGATATTGAGGTTTAAGCCTTTCACGATGATTAGTTGAAGGTCTGAGGGAATCAGTCAGTTAAGAAAATGCACGTTAAATACCTTCAATATATATAATTTAAAGTATTTAACGACTACTGATAATATCAGCACACAACTAATATACTAGTTTAAATCTATAAAAGACACAACACCCATTATTCAGCCTATCAATATATAGCATTATCAACCTTTTCCAGCCTGTGGCCGGGTCAGTGTTTAGTAAGATGTATCTTTCTTCCTCTATCCTTCCACCATTCTTCCACTATGTTTGCTTCTATTATTCTCCTCTCACTTGAACACTTTCTGTTATTTGGCCTCCCCTCTCTTTCTTGGCCACTCTTGCGGTCATTTTCCTAAACACTTCATTTCTCTCATTTTCATTGGCATCCTTTCCTTCTTCATCCTCATTACATGCCCATATCATCCTAGTCTTGCTATCTCTTCTTTCTCATGTACTCCCTGTACCCCCACTCTTTCCCGGACAGCTTCATTCCTAATCTTGTTTCTCCTCGTGACAATTAACATGATCCTCACAAAATTTGATAACATGGCCTCCACTTTCCCAATCTCTCCTCTTGCATTCAATGTTCATGTTTCTGCTGCATGTGTGACAATGGGCACAGGGTAAGCCCTGTACAACATTTTATTACACTTCAAGGGCATTTCTATTATACGTAGCAACTCTCTTTTACACCCATAAAACCACTCTCCCAACTGTCCTCTTCTCATTAGCTCTCTACTTCCACCTTTAGCCTTAATCACGCTTCCAATATATTTTACCTTCTGTACTCTTCTAAACTTTACTCATTCCATATGTTAACATTTTCTAGGCCTTATTCTCTTTCTTATCACTACCATCACTTCACACTTCTCCATGCTTAATTTCATTCCTCATTCTTTCACTTCCTCATTCTATTCCTGTAGTTGTTCCTGTACTTACTCTTCTTCGACCCCACAAACCAACAATTATTCAACAAACATTACGGCTTTCACTACCTCCCCGAGTTCTCCTGCCACTTTGTTTATGGCCATTTCAATTAGCAATACAAAGTCTTGGTTAGAAGGTACCCCCTGCTTAGCTCCATTTTTTATTTGAAGCCATTCCGTCCTCACAATATCCTTCTTAACACAACTCCTGTTACCCTCATGGATGCTTTTCACTATCATCACAACTCCTCTGTCCACTTCCACCTTCTCCATAGCTTTCCAAACACTATTTATATCCACGTTATCATACGCTTTTTTACATCCAAAAATACCATTACCAAGTATTTACCAAATTAATAATTTTTTCCATCAACTTTTCGTATGGCAATATTTATATATACAGGGTTTTTGGAAACTCATAGCCCAAACTGCACATATAACTTGTTTGAACCAAAAGTAATACAAAATCCCTAGACCCTTACATCCGGAAACCTATTCTAATACCATTAAATTGTGTTAAAGGTTTTGCGTATAGCGGTGTGATAGCAAAGCTGTCAAGCATCCGTGCACAGCAATTTTCATAGTAGCTAGGCGCGTGGCACTGAACATGTAACAATAGGAAGAACTTTGTGTAATATAGGACCGTTAATGATGACTTTCAGAACGTAGCCTCATTTCTAGATGGACTGGTGTGTTGTTTACTATTAATTGTGGTACATTCTGCTGCCGTGTTCCAAGATGTTGAGGTGTATAGTGCCACGCGCCTAGCTCCTATGCAAACAGTTGTACATGCAAGCTTGAACAGATTTGCTATGCCGGCTATGTACGCCAATAATTTGAACACAATTTAATTGTATTAGCATAGTTTATCATATGTAAATGTATAGATATTTTGTATTAATTTTGGCTCAAAAAAGATATAATATATTATATGCAGTTTGGGCTATGAATTTCCAAACATTCTGTATATAGAAAACTTTAAATAAATGTATATATAAGCTTTATATGCCTGTATATATATATTTATATGTATATATATATATTAGCTTTACATATATGTGTATTGTATATGTATAAATACAATATATACAAAGCTTTAAATCATACACATTGGTGGGCATTAAATATCGTCTTGTTTGTTTTGGCGGTGACAAGGGTTTTTGGGGTTTAAATCTCACCAATATTTAATGTAGTGTTTTTTTTTTTCTAAATATTTTCCTACTTCATCTTTTTACGCTAACGCACATGCGTTTCCTTTCAAATCCACCCTTCTCATCTCTCTCATAGCAGTGTAAGTATGAGGAGATAGCCTGGGTGGGTAGTAATACATGGTGCACTAAAATAAGCCTACTTAGTATTTTGCAGCTGAGCTGCTTTTGTAGAGTATGAAGATTAAAATTGAACCTGATGTGAATCGAATCACGATCTGTGAAATATGGTTGTACAGCGTTTAATGACTCAATTCATTAACGATCTCACTCAACACAGAGGCTAGTAGAGGAGGAGAATCTGTTTTATTCACTTGTTTATTCCATTGGTTTCGTTTCATTCGTTAAATCATTATGAAGTTGACGTGACTTTGATATACCTATGCTTATTTTATTAGCAGTGAATTTTTAAAGAACTTACTCTGAACAAGTTAATTTTATCAATCAATAATACTTACTAATAAACTACAAACTTATAACCCCACCATTATATATCCTGAATATAATGATTATAGACTATACATTTTTACAATTATAAAAAAATACACAACCATACCAACTGCCAGCAAATGGTCAAAATGATTAAAGAAATTCCAATTTTAAGAATTTACACATTTTATGGCTATGTATTTGTTTTATGATACTATTATAATTTTGTTTAATGCATTCCGACACCTTAGCTCAGTTAGTAGCGTGTCTATCTGATGAGATAGTGGTTCCGAGTTCAATTCCTACAGTGGCCGAAAAATTGGTAATGGTGAAATGTGGGTTTCCTCCTTGCCCAATGATAAATTAATGACCAAGTGCTGGATGTTGTGTTTTTTCTAGATATAAGTTAGTTTATAAGTGTAGATATAAGTGTAGTATAAGTGTAATCAGTCGGTTTAGAAAGTGCATGTTAAATATCTTAAGTAAATTTAAAAATTGTTTAGCTATGTTAATTTTTATGTTACGTTTGTGTTTTTTTTTAAGTTAACGTAGCCTGGTATAAGACGTAAGGTTCACGATGGACTGAATTAACAGGATTGAGAAGAGATCTTGATTATGATCTTGTCCGACCTCAATGTTTATTTACCCCACTTTATTTATCACTGTTGGTTTTCCCCTCCCTCTCTTCACACAAATGCTTGTGCACCTAATATATACTTCCTTATCCATCACTAGTCCTTATATTGCATAATTATTAGTCTTAATATTTAATGTATTAACAAATAGCTATAAAATCTGTTTTTCCAAAGGGAATTATGATAATACTGATACCATTAAAACTGTTTTTTTTTAAACAGTTTTAAAACTTCGCTGGCCACACAGAATGTTGTATTAAATGTTCTTATTTATTTATTTCTTGTGAATACTGAAACAATTATAGCTAAACACATCTTGTTATATGGTTTATGTCCTGCTTAACATCATACGTGTGCAATATTAAAAGTAAAAAATTTGTATTCAAATCTCATGCACGAACCAATAGCTATGGGCTTTAAATCACAGCGTAAGAATTTTGGATGTGGGTCTTTGTACCTGTCTTCATATTGAAGTTGAGTTAATTTGTAAGTCCTTTGTTAATACAGATCATTGGCTATGGATTGTGTTGCTCAATGATAATATTACTCCCCAATTTGAAAAAAAGAAAAATCATTAGTGTAGGAGTGGAGTTAGTACTGTCTTTCACAGAGGCGGCGCGCATTTCTGTGCGCGGTGAACTTGTGGCGAGTATTGTGTGATTGTGTTGGTGATTTTGTGCTTAATCACAGGTTAATCTCGCGGTATTGCTGGTCCCTTGTTCCCCGCGGGGGTGTCTTGCGAGAAACGTATGGTCCGTATTACACTAGGCTTGTCTCAAGTCACATGACGCAAAGATATTGTGAAATCTACTGACAAACTAAAATATAGTGTTGTGGCCCAGTGCTGCGACACAGCGGCGGGTGACGGAACTGACGATTTTAGTCCATGTCGAATGTTGTACTTTAAAATATATAAGAATCTTACACCGGCGTGAAATACCCTTGATTAAATATCTCACTACCAGGTTAGGTGACTGTATGATCTATAACTCACAATATATTAGACTGCCCGTGATGAGATGATCGTGGTTCAATCCCGGTTGGGTGTACTGAGGATGGTTTTCCATGGATGATTCCCCTTCTATCTCCACGCAAATACAGGTATATATCCTATAAATTCAACCTTCTTAGTTCCTAGACTATTAGCGTTGATAGTGTTTAGACATACAACCTTAATGGGCACCAAAAATAAAACTTTCTTGCTTGTCCAATCTACTAGGTTTGTAGTCAAATAAGTTTAGACTTTCTATAATTCGAATCAGAATATAAGACTTAAATCTAGACGATACCTATATTTTTAGAAGCCTCGACTACTTATTAATAAAATTGGGATCCCTGTCTCCTTAATAGTTTCTGTAGCTAGCAACGGTGGCCGCATGGTCTATGTTGGGGATTGGTTTGAGAGGGGTGGGGGGCTATTGGGATTAGAATCCCATTTATGTATGATGAAATTTTTATTCTTGGATTGAGTATCACTATACCTCCACAAAAATGTGGGTACATTTAATCTAAAAAAATATTCACCTCATCACCAGATGGAGCGATAAAACAACAAAAATTACTTTTTCTTAGGATTGTACAAAGAATAACTTTCTGATGCCTCTTGAAACATCATAATTATATATTTTTTGTTGCCCCACGTCCTACTACCCGTTCGAGTTATAGGTTACGTTTATGTACTAAATACGCTAATTTTGGATTTATAGGAATGGTATCTGCACTTTTGTGGAGAAAGAGAGATAGTGAGAGAGAGTGGAAAAACAATTATTGTAAAACACCCTCAATACACCCGGCAGTGATTAGAACCCCTGTGGATGGCTATTATGTATATTATTTTATTTTTATTTTGTCTAATAATCTTATTATTACAATAGTAGGCTTACATAACTGGCACTCAATCAGGTCATTTTACAATAATATACATTTTCATTACTAAGAGCGTACATCCCTAACATCTAGATATACTAATTTAATAGCGGAATAAGCTCGTTTAAAAGAGTCAATATAAATTACCTCTGTCGGTGGTAAAATGACCTAAGTCATCACTCTTGCAATAGACTTGACTGCCACTGGCAGGGAAATCTGGGTATGAACAACGGTTGGGTGAACTGAGGGTGGGTTTTTTTCCTAAATAATTTTCCACTCTTCCTCCACCCCAATGAGGGTACATTTAATACGCTACATTACGCTAATTGGTTAAGAATTGGGAAGATTAAATATAGAGAAAGTGAATCCCCATTCTCGTGGAGGGAGAGTGGAAAACCATTTAGGAAAAACCTACCCCAGTTCACCTGGGTGAGATTCGAACCTCAATTTCCCCGTCCTCGGAAGTCTAGCTCAACAATAAACTATTGCATTAAATAACTACGCCACCGAGGCGGGTCCCATTTATTGTAAATTCAATCCTCTTCATCTCTAGCACATTAGCATAACTGGTACCTATGCTTATAGACTGAACGGGTATCAAGAGGAGGTGCTAAATTTTTTAAAAAACAATCTATCGACACCATTCTGAATAGAACCAGAGTCATTTGGACCTGAGTTTGACCACTCTGAGCACATAACCATAACAACTCAATTTAAACGTAATTGATATTGTTAGGCTACAGGTGACCTGGCTGTCTAGGGGTAAGATGTCAGCCTTCTGTGCTGGCGGACGGGGTTCAATCCTCGGTCCCAGCACAGATTTAAATGATTGCCAAACCCTTCCTTCACCTCTGACAAGACGTGTATTAATCACAACTTGTGAATTTGGGGAATACTAGACTTTCACCGTGGTTTGGATTCCACGTTAAACTGTATGTTCTTCATTTCATCTCACAATCACCATACTATTACACATTAGCGTAAGTGCGTATAACCCCAACGGGTACTAAGACGCGGTGCTAATAATATTATTAGGCTAAATTCAAAACTTCATCTGTCGGCTCATGCTCTAAATGCCAAGTTCATCTAATATGTTTTGCTACTGTTGTGAAGGAGAAATCGGGTTTCTAATCCCAACTGGGTCTGCTGAATGTGGATATTTTGAAATAGTTTCCTACTCTCTCTTATGTAAATGCTGACACAGTTTCTCTAAATTCATTAATAAAAAAATAGCAATTAAATTGGATAGGGCAGATGAGTATTAAAACGAAGAGGGATAAACAAACTAATATTACTTCCATAAAAACATATAACCCTTAGCTCACTCAGTAGCATGTCTTACTACTGAGCTAAGGGTCCTGGTTTTGATTCCTGGCATGGGTGAAAATTTATCATTGATGAAAATATGGGATTATTCTTTCACGTTGATAAATTAACGGTCGGTGACTGGATGTTGTGCCTGTACTGGTCTTAAGATAGATTATAAGGCACCTGAAGCTACGACAGGCCTATAAAGCCGGTAGAGGAATATGTATGGTTTGAATAAAAAACTGAGCCAGACCATAGGCTTGAAACAAAAATGGATATAATAAGGTAAGGAGCGTATAACCCGAAAGGCTAGTAGGATGCTGTGCTTAAAAAAATGCTCTCGTACGATTTTGGTAAGAATAAACATTTAGAAGATAAAAACTTTTTTTGTGGCCAATAAATATAATATGTTATTATATTATTAGTGGCATATATAACCTCAAATCACATGACTTGACGTATGAATAGGTGAAAGTAGATCTATTCATTTTTTTCAGCTGTTACATAAAGTAATGTCTTTAGTAATTTGACTGTAAAGAGCCTCAGTGTAAGGAGGCCTACAAAAACACAATCGCAGACAAGTTTGAACTTTCGCAAGGTGCACGGGTCAGGGCGACTTTCTTTTGTTTGGTTGGCTACTAGCGCTACGAGCGACGAAATAATTAGAGAACAGGTACAAAAAACGGAACAAAACAAATCGGAGCAGCGCTCTTTGTAAAGCGAGAAAGAGAGATAAAAAAAATGTTCAACCTCACAGATCACGATCTTGCACCGTATTGGCTAGTTAATGGCTTTTTGAAACAATCGAAGGCTAAGCTAGAACAAGTTTCATTTATCAGGGATAACTTCACGGCGAAAATGAACTGGCCCCCTTTTTTTTATTATTTTTGAGTCAAGCCATGCCTCGTGGCGCTTAGCACAGCGCTGGTGAAAGTGCGGGTTACCCCAGTTGGATTTACATTCAGGCTAGCCAGCAGAGGTACAATAGTCCGAGACCATGTAGGGGCTACAAACAATAATTTAAATGGGTTAACACTCGTGGCGTGCACACTATCAATTTAAAAAAAAATCATTTACTCTGTTTTGCCGGTGGTGGAGAGGTTGGGGGCTCGTACCCAGGTTGGGTGTAGTGAGGGTGTTTATATCTATGTATTTTCCCATTCTTCCTTCACGCCAATTCTGGTATATTGCCTCTTAGTTATACCTTTCTCACACCTGGATCACTAGCGTAGGCCTTATTAATGTATGATCAGCCTTCTGCTATAGCGATTAGAGCTCCTGACGGCTGACCTTAAGGTCCCGGATTCGATTCCTGGCCGATACTAACTAGTGTTTATTGATAAGGATATAATTCACATGGTCACCAAGAGAATGCTTAATTAGGCTTAAGCTAGGTTTAATAGTGTTAACTGGTTTCGCAGCCTCATAGTCGCCTCATCTAAACGCTAAGTTCGTACATCCCGCTTTGCTGGTTATGGAAATGCCTGGGTTAAAATCCGTGTGGGTGTATTTTTTAAATTTTTTTTGTTGCACTGGGTTTTACTACTCACTCGGGCTGTACGCCTATGTAGGTCTACTAACTGTTCTGATTATTTAGGACTTATAAAGGTTATATTTTAATGAAGTGTATCCAAATTTGCGTGGAGAGAGAGAGTGAAAACCTATTTTGAAAAAAACCTCTTAGTAGACACGACCGAGATTCGAGCCTTGATCTCTCGGCCATCGGCGGTTTTGTCAACTGCAAAAGTAATGCTTTTGACCATGTGGACACCGAGGCGGGTGTGAATATATTGAGGGTGGTTTTGTATGGATGATTTTTGTTTCAACAAATAGGTCTATGTATTGTTTCATGGTTGCTTAGCACCAGTTTAGGTTAGGCTATGCACTGCACAATGCACAGACATTGATTACGCTAGGGAAGTACAAATGAGAACGGTAGAATTTTAAAGGAAATATACCTGCAATTTTTGGGAGGTAGAGTGAGAAACCATTTAGATAAACAACTCAGTTCACCCAACCAAGATTCGAACCCAATTTCCCTGTCCACAATAATCCAATCCACCACTAGCGTAACGCATTAAACCATGCTACAATTGATGCGGTTTTAATTAAATGGAAATACCCAACCATTTAGTATTGTGTATAGTTAAACTAGTCGATTTAAGTCACTTTGAGGTAAAGAGATCGACTCAGGACCCGATGATCGTGGGATTGAAACCAGCTGAGGTGAGCAATAAAAATCCGTAGCACAATTTTCTATGGAGGAGAGGTAAATCGGTCGGTCCCCATGTAGATTTTGGCACCTAAAAAAACCCGTAAAATATGTTAAAATACCTTTCTCAGCCCAGTTCCGGATAGATAGTAATCAAATACATCCAACCATTGGGTTGTTGACTTAAGAAGAAGATATTTAAATTCAAACTAAGAAATATCACACAAAAATATATAATTTATTTTGAGTAAAACTATCCTCAGACGTGGTCAAAAACATATAAGGTTAATGATATTCGTACTAATCAAACAACTCTAATAAAGTCTTAGTTATTTTTGTTATTTTTTATCACCGCATCTTACTACCCGTTCGGGATATACGCTTATGTACTTTAGGCTAATGGTTTTAGGGCTAAGGAAGGCTATATGCATAAGAATTGTACCCATATTTGCGTGGGGAGAGAAAGTGTAAAACCATTTTGGAAATCTACTCTAAGTACAACTGACCAAGATTTGAGCCTCGGTCTCCCCGTCATCGGCAGTCTAGTCTATTGTGAGAGTAGCACGTTAGACCATGCGGCCATCGAAGTGGGAAGCAATTAGTTAATTGGCTGAATATAGGTGGGGTTCAAACTCGGCCTTCAATGCATGTGGGAATAGAACAGTTTCAGAGCCCACTAGAAGTTAGGTCACAGTTACTGTATTCTCATGAGGTATAATCTAAGTTACATATTTTTTAAAAAAGGATTCGGTTCCTTTGTTTTTATGTAGTGGTTAGCATCCTGTTATTTAAATGAGACCAAGTTCTTCAGCCGCTCTTCCCACGAGCTACTCCTAGGATGCTTGGACGAATAAACCCAGAACCGCTTGTTCGTCCCGCAGAGCGATTTATGGTCGGATAATTGCCAACCAGTCACCGTCTTGACAAGTGGAATTTAAACAGTGATCAAATAATTAGGTGCGAAGTGTAATGAATATGTATCAGGCGGCCTAAAGCTGGTCTCAAGGAAGAGAAGATAACCAGGTCCTTCTCATGTTTGTCCTCCTTTTAACGCATGGTGGACATTCGACGTCTGGGATGATCAGATCACTAGAATGTGTTTAGAAAAGTTCTTGAAGGTGAGCTGGAAGAGGCCTTGAGCTAAATTTGATATTCTGGTGGAGAAGTAACAAAAGGTCGGCTCTGTGGTATAGTGTTCAGGGTTCCTGGCTTCAAATTCAGTGGTCCCGGGTTCGATTCCTTGCGCTTCCAGATTTTTTGTGAAGCAGTGGTTCTGAAATGGGGTAAACCCAAACTCGTGAGAATAATTGAGGAATTGTTTGAATAAACAAGTAGTGGCTTTGGTATAAAAAAACTGAGATTAACGGCCTATAGTGTTAGTTGTGTTAAACAAATTACACCATCTATCCACAAATTCTGACACCATCTTCGCCAACATACGATGGTTGCTTGGTCAGTATAGCTCGCTTGTGGGCTGGCACCATGGAGTAGTAACAAAATCCTTTTTTCCAAAATAAATAAAATATTATTTTCGTAGGTCGTAGTCTGTACTATCGCGGCTGATCAACCGGGAACATAGATACAAGATTACACACATATCAGAAAACATATTGGAATATATAATTTGACAACTGCGACATTGGTAAATGTTAAAAAAATTATAAATTTTAAAATAATTACATTTTCAATCTTGTTTTACTTATTCGAGTATGGAAAAATGGTTCCACTGGTCTTAAATCCAATGTTATTTAAAGTAGGATACAGAAAACCTCCCCATAATTCCTTATTAAACTTCTATATACTACATAAGTATTATCTGAGTTAATTGTTATTTGTGGGGTGAGACCGGATATTAAGGGTGTTCAAGAATGTTATGAACCATTTTTAAATATGTTTTATCAAATAAATATTGTTAAGGATTACTCTTGCAATAGATTATATTGTAGATGACTGAAATACCGTGGTTTGATTCCAATTTGGTGTGATGCGGGTGGTTTTTACCCATTATTTACCTATAAGTTCAACTTTTTTTCGTCCTCATCCAATTAGTGTAAATAGTACATAAGCGTATAACCCGAACTGTTAGTAATACGTGGTGCTAAAAAAAACGTTAGCTATCTTCTCTCATAATTTCATAGCTATTTAAAAGATGTCAAATTTTTTAATTTATTAAAAAAAAAATTAGTTGAAGTGTTTAACGTGAACTTTCTGAACCAACTTATATACTAAATTAAATCTAGAACAGACACAACATCCAGCCCCCAGCAGTTAATTCATCCCTGTGCTAGGGTATATCCATATACCGAAATGCTTGTAATCAAACCCGGGAACCCTTAGCTTAGTAGACAGATATGCTACCGACTGAGCTACGGTATCAGATTTATAAACAAGTAGTGTGTTATTGTTACAACCTCAATCAACTTCAATAAATATGTCATAAACAGTTTTATTATTATTGTGAACAGTCCAGAATGCGAACAGGGAGACATTTTTCCAAAATGCGAACACACCAAAAATTGTATTGTCGCCTAAACAATCCACTGTCCAGATTGCGAACAAGTAAAAGAGCAACTTGTGGGAATTCCTACGTGAGGGCAGTGACACGGGTGGAAGGGGCTACTAGCAGCACCCACCGGTCACAGGGCCATTCCTCTTCTTACCACGCTTACCCTAGCCTAGCCTAAACTAACCTAACTTAGCCTGGCATAACCTAACCTAACCTAGCCTAAATTAACCTAGAAATATTCATGTATATAATTAATAGTGACGATGCTGAAAGAACTTACGACTGCACAGCCCCCGTGGTCCACCCTTATTATCAAATTAGGGGCGGGGTGGCATAGTAATATGGCGTGACTACAATCTGGGCTCTTCACAGCATGTAAAAAAATCTCATGTTTGCAAGCAGAACTGTTCGCAATAAGGTGTCCACCATTCTCAATTCTCCACAGCTAGTAATTTTTAGTTCTTGAATATCCGTCAAATGTTTCGTGGTATTTGCACCTAGTTTGTTTTTATTTAAAAAGTGTGTTCAAATATCACTGTGCTCTTTACAGATATTTAAAAAAAAGTATTGAATTATTTACTATATGTGAAATGAAACTAAACCATACTGCTCAAGCAATATTTTGTGGCCAATAAAAAGGTTATAAAACTATCAAATTACAGACTTTATGATGATGTTCTCTTCCGTCTCGCCTTAAAGTAGTCAAAACTACGTCGTTTTAAATTGTTACGTGTTGATAATCTACTAGTACTTACTTGGTAAGTTCTTAAATTAATCTAAATGTTTCAGCCTATTTATAAATATTTTGAAAATATTCAACTCGGCGTAATGATTGTATATTTTATAGTCTTCCACACAGATGGGGGATGTTTTCTTAGCAAATTCAATAAATAAACCATTAGTAAAACATTTATGAGAAATATGACGAAATTGCCAGATAAATAGCTACTAAAAAATACAAGACGCATACCCGCATGATCATTTTTTTCATAATTATTTTGGAACTAGCTAAAAGTTATTAAAGATATTTTGTTTTCAGAAAAGGGTCTCTGTATGATTAGTTAATTGTATATTTTAAGCAAACTGGTATATTTTCTAAATCATGAATATATAAATAAGATATATTTAATTTGTTAGAAAGGTTATGAGGTAAATGGTGAACGTGAATGTCCGAATGAACAAAGTAACACCTTACTAAACAAGACAATATAAATGAAAATAGCACACGACACTACATGAAGATCTTCGAGGTAACGAGCATCCAGCAAGACAAGAACACCAAAGAGGTAGGAGGTTGTGTGCGCATTCGTACCGTCCATGAATGTTGGTTTGTGCATGCGCAGATGACGACACTAGTTGTGGGCCGAGACTCGTGAACAAATGTTCTCAGCGTAGCCTGTAGTGTTGTCCTTGCTCATTTCAAAGGACTCACATCACTTAATTACTTAATTAATTTGTTTTCCTAATGTTAACCTAAAATTTTATTCTCTAATTCCACAACATATTTGGACCTAAGCATTGTTTTGCACCATACTATATTGTATATTAAAAGTTTTTGTATTAATATGTCTAACGTTTTTACCTATGTTCTAGACTTTTCATCAACTCGTTTATGATCTAGTTAGTGATGCATTATCCCTGTAAATAAATGTTCATATCTGACAATATGTTTTTACCCAGAAGTATATTTAAATTATACATTTTGACTTGTAATTTCATTAACATGTGTACTAATTATACAACGGTTTAATTTATAAATTTCATTTTTTATATATTTCTAGACACATTTACCTAAGTCTTAACCTTTAATTTTAGTAGGTGGTTAACATATTCAGTTCATCGCATTACTATTCAATTCCTAATTTATAAATCTTTACCAATAAATATGTAAGTATTGACTATTGAGACTAAAATGAAGGCGATAAATCACAGTTGTACAAACATTTATCCTAAGAGGTTAGAGGAAAAATAACAAACTTTTGGAGAAACTTATATTTATACTCCATTCACGGTAGGAATTACTCTCTGTGAGGTCTTTTTTCCTACCAATATCCTACTATATAATAGATTTTTGGTAGGGAAAAAGGCCTTTCAGAAATCAATTCCTACCGTGAACACTATGGCATTAGAGAGTTATTGCGTTAAAACTTAAGTAGTATCTCTTTACAACTAAAGCTCACACAATTGTATTAGTATGGTTGCCAATAGCTCAGAAACTGTTGATTTTATAAAAAATATATTTCACATAAAACTTCTTATTTTTAATAGTACTACAATCTTGCAATGATAAGTTATTTAGTTTCTCAAATAGTTGCGAAGATACGGAAATTTCCTCTTCTGTAAACTACCCTAAAATTCATTTTTATAGGAAAATGTAAATAAAAGTTTTATTTATTATCTTAATCAACGCCTCGATACAAATTTTAATTAAAAGCGTTAGATTCGATTTTTTCCCTTTTTATTAATCTACTTATAATTTTAGTAATAAACAGATAAATAGACAGACCGCATTGCAAAAACTACGCTTTAGCGTTCGGGGCGTCATGAGACGTCAACATCCATCAACATTTTGAATTTGATTCTTTTTATGGTCGTAATTATTTACCTTTAGTTTTCGAAAAGTTAATATATATAATTACGTATAACTTGAGAGTTATTGGTTTTATAAAAATATGTTTCAAATAAATTATTTGTATTATAAATAGATCTACTTATGTATTTGCAATGCTAAGTAATTACATATTTCACATAGTTACGGAGATATGATAAATAATCAGAATTAACGCATCAGACCAGAACCCTTAAATTCATTTTGACGAAATATTGAGAGTAGCCGTTTTGTTTAGAATATTTACAGATGTTAAAAATGAAATTTAACCAAATTTTTAAAGCCGATTTTGAGTAGATCAATTTTTTGTTTCGCCCTTTAGTATACTACCCTTAATTTTAGGGTTATATATGCAATTATAAAACACCTCGGGGCAACCCTATGAAAACCCTATATATCAAGTTTTAACCCAATCGGTAAAATAGTTTAGGCTCCAGTCCGAGGTACAGGCACATAGAAAGACGGAAATTCAAAAACAACTTTTTTTTTGATTCGGGGGCTCATGAAAAATCAACATTCATCAAAATCTTCAAAACTATATAGAAGACAAACGTTGTTAAAAACTAGGTCACATTTTTTAAATTTAAATAATAACTAAAACTTAAAAGTCCACACCGGGTGACCTGGCGGTCTAGGGGTAAGGTGTCAGACTTTTATGCTGGCGGCCGGGGTTCAATCCTAGGTCCCGACATAGATTTATTTGATTACCAAACCCTTCCTTCACCTCTGACAAGACATCTTGTGAATGTGAGGAATGCCAGGTCTCCACCGTGGTTTGAGTTAAACTGTAGGTCCTCCATTTCATCTCACAATCACCCTACCATTACACATTAGCGTAAGTGCATATAACCCGAACGGGTAGTAGGACGCGGTGCTAATAATAATAATATAACTGTTTTACTGAATCAAATCAGTAATCATTACGCGTGTACATTAATGTAAGCCTAATATTTATATTAGCATCGCGTCTTACTACCCGTTCGGGTTATACGCTATGCGTAATGGTAGGGTGATTGTGAGATGAAATGGAGGGCATTCAGTTTAACGTGGAATCCAAACCACGGTGGAGTCCTGGAATTCCCCACATTCACAAGTTGTGATTAATACACGTCTTTTCAGAGGTGAAGGAAGGGTATTTTAATATTAAAACCGCCATACATACATATTTTTTTAAACGATTAGCGTAATGACGTTAATTGAACGGTGGTGTAAATTGAAATGTCTTATTTAATATTAATATTTACAAAATGTTACCCGATTTATAACTACTTAGTTTTTCTACCATAGCTTGGTGAATGTAATTCTCTGGCTTGTGTACTGAGTGACACCAAACGATCGGCTAATAAAATGTATTTCTCCATCTTGCGTTACCTTTTATTCTATTTACATTGGTGTGTATGGGTTGTTAACTATGTCTCCAAGGATGTTAGTTAGAAGGTTATGTACACAATTTTTCAACTATTTAGTCTCTATGAATTTTGTTTTCAACGAGAGGTATCATATTTGTTAATGATCTAAGATTTTAATGAGATAAAGAAATTGTATTTTTCTTAATACAATAAACTAACCGGTTTAGTTTTGAACACTATAAATAGTTTTATAAAATTCTTTGATCCATTTCATTTGAAAATATATTATTAAATATATTTAGAAAACTCGATTGGTAAACAATTTTTTATAATATATATCTAATTTAATGTGACAAATTTGATTGACAAATTTTTCATAATTTGATTATACAAATATATTATTTTTAATTAAAATTAATTATTTATTCTCGTATTTTTATTTTTGATTGTAAGAGACAAAATAGGCTCGCTCTTCGAAAAATGCTGGAACGTAACAACCCATTTTATAGATAATTAATTTTAAGGAAACTTAAAATCTGATTGCTGAGCTCTGATAGATTAAGATAGCCAATCTTGTTTAGGCTTAATAATTGAGATTATAACCAACAGTTGAAAAACTTGTGTTCGAGACCCAATAAAGTCAATATTTAGCATTTACTGGATTCGAACTCAGATAGTTGACGACTTATTCTTGGTTCAATATAAAAATGACACTGTTTGTGTTGATATCCTGTAGAAATAATAATAGCTCTAATTAAAATTAAATTCATATTTAATTTAAAATTTGATCAGACACATGTGAATGGAGAATCCTGGACTTAAATATTTGCGTAAAGTTTTAAATTGATCTTAGCAATGTTTCGTCTAGATTCAACAGCCTGAAAGTTCATCCCTGTAGAACTGGAGATAGGGGGAGACTATATATCAAGAAGATCCTCTTTCAATTCCTGGTACTAAGATGGACTAGTTAGTAAAGAAATCTATTTTTTCTCGCAACACATCTACGTCTTACTATATTTTTAGCACCACGTATTACTACTGTTCAGGCTACACGCTTGCTAATGGCTTAGGGATGAGGAAGGATATATTTAGAGGAAGTGTACCAGCATTTGAGTGGAGGCCGAGTATAAACCAATTTTGGAAATACCACCCTCAGTACACGCAACCTATATTCGAGACTCAATATCCCCGTCATTGGCAGTCTAGTTCACTGTGAGTGTAGCGCCTTAGATCATGCGACCATCTAAACGTCCTACTATACTTCGGGCTGTCCGCATCTAGCTACGCTGACGGTATGAGGAAGGCAGACTTTAGAGTAAGTGACTTTTCACTCAGCTTCCATGAAATTGCGGATACACTATCTTTAAATTTTTACCTTTATATTCCCTACCTTACTAAAGAAGTGAAACCGGATGGCCTGGACGGGTAATAAGACGTAATGATAGTAATTACTATGTAATAGCTCCCTTCACATTTATCTTGTAAGAAAAATAATGTTAACCATCGTAACTTATATATTCAATAACCATTTAAATTATTCTCAATTGCCCCATTGTTCAAAATGAAGGAACGAAAACATTCAACGTTCCTATGTTCCGTAATCGACCGACTGGTAGTACTGTCCTGTCAAACATTTGTCTTGAAGTTTGACCACCCAAGCAGACAACTAGATAACAATTTGACTCTCGAAGTCAACAACAACTT
Source organism: Timema shepardi (assembly GCA_902151425.1). NCBI lineage: Eukaryota > Metazoa > Arthropoda > Insecta > Phasmatodea > Timematidae > Timema > Timema shepardi. The sequence continues at coordinate 24,265 of CABFVX010001223.1, forward strand.
CACGCCACAAATTACCTCACGTGGATATTCCTCTCTCAGACTCTTGGGTGAGATGAAACCATCGTATCGATATTCTAACAACGCCTCTAGATTAATAACCCATTCTTCATCCCACAGCTCATGTTTCATTTTACCAAGACGTTCCCTTCACTCGAAAATAAATAAATTAATAAGATTAGAAAGGATCGATTTACAGACACAAGTTTGACGACAAAAACTTCCGGATTAATTGGACCAGTTTACTTCTTCCCTCTCCCCCTTCCCCTCCTCTTAAACATATTATCAAATGGGATCACGCCCGCCCTACTTGATTAACCTGCCCACTTGGCAAAGCACGTCACACGTCAGGACCACACTTGACCATAATGTCATCTGTCGGCTGGGATCGGAGGTAATGTGATTTCTGTGTCTGATTTGATGATCGTTTTAGGAGATGAAGACGCGGTTTTAGGGAAGGGGGAAATTTGAATAGGTTTTTAATATCTCTCTCTCTTTCTACCACCTCTTTGATTAATTGATTGATTTGCATGGTCAATCTATCAGGATTTTTATTTTAATATTTTTAATAAGGCCTCTTTGAGTTGCGCTGTTCAACTCTTAAGAGTTGATGGACTGGTTGGTTGTAAGGCGCATGTGCCAACTCACCTGAATTAATTCTATTTCACAAGCATTGGGGGGGCGCGTGGACTAACATAATTAATGCTTTTTAATCAGATTTTACGGTGACAGGGAGGTCGGGATTTGATTCCTGGTCAAGTGTACTGAGACTCTCCTCCCCTACCCCTACTATTATATTCTCTCTCTCTCTCTCTTTACGTAAATAACGGTAAATGCCCTCTTAATTCTACCTTTCTTATTCCTAACAAATTTTTATGATTATTAAATTCTGTTCTCCCAGATGGTTAGTAATATCGTCACTAAAAAACTATAAAGGGAATGTTTTATCACCTATTCTTACTACCCATTCGGGTTATATGCTTAAAAAACGATATTTTTGTATTTATTTTTTACCCCAAGGGCTGTTAACGGCTTGATCTGAGTGTCAGAAACTCGTATCGGGAGTCATGCAGACTTAAGCGTCAGATCCGTTTAGTCAGGTTTGATGGCAATGGGGAGGTTGGAGTTAGAAGTGGATTTACACTATAGGCCCACTAGGCACGAGCCTAAAGGCGGTGGCTTTAGGTGGTGGCACATTTTGGATAACATTATTTTTATTATAATATTTTTGTTTTTAATAGTTACGTTTAAAAATTATTAACTAACATTATCGAAATAATTCAAGTTAAATTCAGAACGACACTATTTCTTTTTAAATAACTGTACCTTGTAATCGCTTTGTAACTCATGTCAGTCTTCCCTCTTTCATAATGTTAACTCAAGCTACTCTAGTGCATGTATGTGCCTGATTATATTTCGTAGAAATATTTTCTCGAATACTAACTTCCACCCCATCCCCTCCCCCTCCCACCAACACCTCTTTGATCCGTTACTTCCTAAAGCCCCTGACAAAAAAAATTGGGGGGCATATTATAATTGTGCCTAGAGGTGCAAACATTTTAAATCCACCACTGATTGGAGTTCGAATCTCAGCTGGATGTATTGAGGGTTGTTATTACTAAATCTGGGTACATATCTTATAAATTCTTCCTTCCTTGGTCCCAATTCATAAGATTGATTAAAATGCGTGCATCCTGAACGATTAGAGAGAATCGGTATCAAAAACCAATAATAATAATAATAATAATGAATGTTAAGAGATTAGGAAATGTTGTTTGAACACCGCATCTTACTTTTTGTTCAAATTATAGGCGTATGTAGCCAACTAATTACTTTTATTAGTTTGGGATGAGGAAGTGTGCCCAAATTTGGGTGAAGGGAGAGTGGAAAATCATTTAGGAGTAAACCACCCTGACTACATCCGACCGGGATTCTAACTCTGATATCATGCCAACGGCAGTCTAGTCCAACATGAGAGTGACACCTTAGACCATGCTGCCACTGAAGCAGGTATTAAGAACGTTGTTTAAATTAAGTGCTAAAGCAATAGCAGGAGAAAGAACGAGAAAAATTATAGTGAGAATATTTGGAAAACTACTCCCATCGCAATCGCTAAGACTTAATTCACCTACTTTTATGTTAAAGAATGATGTCGAAGTTCCTTAGTCTAATACGTAAGAAACTTGTCACGCATGTAAGCCTGCTGATTATCATTGACGCAACATTTTAAAACTTAAGTTTACATTTTAATTACCTCTCTTTCACCTTGTTAAGCTTGTAAGCACCTTGTAAAGTATTTATACGCTTTGTTAAACAGCTACGTTCCTGTTAATATACATTCCATTCACGATAGGTTTTTACCTGGATGACAGTTTGAAAATCATATGTTTAGGTTTTTGGTTGCCAACACTTGTAAAAGATCACAATTTTGCTATACAATTAAAGATCTTTAGTTACCTGTTATATATTACATTTAAAATAACGCAAACTTAAGTTTTCTCATACTATTTAATTTTTTTAAATAATTTCTTTCTATCCAACTCGAAACAATATTTTAAACATAATTAAAAGTACTTATTTTTCGTTTTGGAACGTTATTGATTATGTTTAATATAGTGCATACATCAATACCTTTTAATACAGGCATCGTATTTACTTGGAAAAGAGAAAATTATTGTCATTTTTTTACATAAAATAGATGATTTTATGATTATTTTTTAATTTTATCATATTTTGAAATATTTAACTGAATAAAATATTTTCATCAACTGCGTGTCTGCATCTTTGTAAAAAACTTGCTTACGGTTATGTTCAATCATATGGTTTAGATTCGACAGTCGCCATTTTGAAGCTATGTTCGTTAGAAGTTTTTGTGAAAGTGGTGTGAATATTTTTAAGTGGAATAAAACTATAAATAAACTTTGTGTCCGAACTCAAATAAATATATAAATAATATTGGCATAAATTACTGTGGTTAACTATCACATTAATATATTACCACCTGTTTTCATTACAGTCAATCCAAAGTGATAGACGTCAGCTGTTGGCTCAGTGATATATTAGGGGTTACTTCTATTAACATTTCGAGCTGTCATCCAGGTAAACCTAGCTCGTGAATGACTTATAAGCTTTGTTAAACATACAATAAATTTTTAAATATATAAGATACAGTGGCGGGACGTGGAGTGTTTCTAGAGTAAGTAGATCTTGTTACCTACTGTACCTGTTATATGATTTAAGAATAATCTATATTCATGATAACTTTAGTAGGATTATTCATTATAGGGGACGTACTGTATCGTCACTTAAGCCCTTCGTCCACCGAGAAAACCAACGTGACGTGTTACATCGTGGGCAACTTATCAATAACACTATAAGTTACCCTATTTCTCGTCCACTCAAGAAACTTATTTTCTATCCGTCGCGAGAATGCTGTCATCTAATAAGGACCTGGTTATTGGCTATATGCAATTAAAAGCTCGTTAAAAAGCCCGGAAACAATTTTGGGTTCATTCGAATTTTGAAAAAAAAAAGTTCAAAATTTAGGTGACTTTATACTTCAAGAACAAGGTTTACAATATTTTACGTTTATTATTTCTTTGACATGGTCCGTGTTATTTTGTCACCCATAAGTGAAAACATACGCGAAAAGATCGAAATTTAAGCTTACACAAATGGAAATAAAACAGTGTACGGCTCCACAAGTGCAATCTACAACGACCAACAGTCAACTTATAACTCGGGAACGAACATGTTTGGTCTCCTTACGATCACCCAGAGTTAAAGTCGTAGTATCCTCGGTGGAGAAGAGAATAATTGTTTATATGGAAAAGTTGCCTAGGTGGTTGGTTGCTTGGTCGTGAGTGATTAATCGCTTGGTTTTGGTCTCCTCGGTGGAGGAAGTACCTTAGTCTCACTTTCTAAAATAAGGGTACAATACATATATACAGGCGCGGATACAGGGGGGGGGGGTTCAAAGGGTTAGCTGACCCCCCTGTGGTGTTAAGAAAATTAATTTAAAAAAAGTATATTTAGAAAGAAAATACCAAAAAATTAAATCATACAAGTTTTTATCTTTCCTAGGGATGTGCGATACAGTTTTTTTTTATCAAATAACACTATTATTAATTTTTAAATTATCTACTAATACTTCTAAATAAAGAGAAAGTTTAGTAGGGGAAAAACACACTATATTATATTATTTTTATGCTGACATATCTGAGTTTATTCCTTCTTGCGTTATAGGTAGATATAATTCAATATCAAGCTAGTGTTAAAATACTTTTTATTGTTGTTATGTGATTATTATAATTTATTTAAATGGGTAGTAATTAGTGATTTTCAAATATTTTCGTTATTTATAGAGGTTTTATTATAACTTCAAAACTTCTCAAGATGCTAAGGTTATAGTGGTTGTCGAAGTGACGAAGTCGAATCGAAGGTGACTTAGGCTTCAACTTTGACTTTGACATTTCGAAGATTTGCACACCCCTACTGAATTCCTAGTGCAGGCTGTTCACCTCATACACCTGTCTTCAACACAAGTAATGGACCGAGTTAAAGAGGGGTGGAGTGTGCTATTTTTAGAAAGACTTACCCCCTTCCAGTGAAAAGTACGCTAATCTGTTTCAAACCAGTCAGAGGTAGCTGGAAATATTTACTTTTAGTATACCGGAGCGATTCGTTCGAGTGGCCTTAGACGTGGAACATTTTACGTGTGTGTTTCGTTTTGTTAATGCTTATGTGCAATAAAGTGTAATTTATAAATATTTCAGTCTCTTTGTGATTATAATGACCTATGATGGTTTTATTTACTCTTAGTAAACTGTGAGTGTGATATTTGTGTTTTGTTTTTTATGGTTATTGTGCTACTGCCTATTGTCATTGTGATACTGTGACTTTGATACTTCCTCCTGCTATTCAATTTTGTGATAAATTATTGTCTTTGCTAGTTATGTGATTTGAATGCAAGTATTGATATTATAATGTCAAAAAGAAAGGGACAGACAGATTTATTTTGTTTTTTCAAGAAAAAAAATCCTGAATCAACAGGAAACGAAACTGTGGATTTAATTGAAAATAGTGCGTCAGTGAACTTTATTTGTGACTCACCCTCAACCAGTGGATCTAATTCAAATACTAAAATCTCTATAGAAAGTGTAGGACCAGAAAAATTTGATATTGGCAACTTTGTTGGAGCTGAAACTATTTCCGATGACTTAAAATACCACATGCTAGTAGAACCGTGGACTCCACCACTAAGCTACAAGTTCCCTAATGTTGTTCAGTCAGGAGGTATTAGACATTTTCAAAGATCATGGCTGGACAAGTTTGTTTGGTTGACGTACAGTGCTAAGGACAATGGCGCTTATTGTATTGCATGTGTACTTTTTGGATCAAAGGAAGGAGGTAGGAGTAGAATATCTCTCGGAAGCTTTGTACGGACTCCGTTTCTAAACTACAAAAAAGGAAATGAAATGCTTTGCGGACATGCCTCCAATGAATATCATAAAACAGCAATTATAAGATGTTCTGAATTTAAGAATACATTTGAAAACAGGACACAATCAGTTGAAGTCAGACTAAATTGTGAAGTGAAAAAAAGAATTGAAGAAAATCGAGCACGTTTGATACCCATGATAAAGACAGTTATACTATGTGGCCGACAAAACTTTCCCCTAAGAGGTCATCGTGATGATGGAGAGCTTAGCGAAAACGATAGCACAGAAAATGAGGGAAACTTCCGAGCACTTTTAAGATTCCGTATTGATGCCGGTGATAGTGATTTAAAGAATCACATAAAAACAGCACCCAAAAATGCAACATTTATTAGTAAAACAACTCAGAACGAATTAATTGAAGCTTGTGGAGAAGTTATCCTTAGTAAAATTGTTAAGTCTATTAAAGCAGGGCAATTTTTTTCGGTACTAGCAGATGAAACAACGGATGTTGGAACAGTTGAACAGATGAGTCTTTGTGTTAGATTTCTGGACATACTTTCACTCAAAATTCGAGAAGAATTCTTAGGTTTTGTGGAAGCGAGAAATCTCAGTGGCGAGGCTCTCACAAACTTACTTCTTGAAAAATTAAACAATTTGGGACTTAAAATTGAGAACCTGATTGGTCAAGGGTACGATGGAGGGTCTAACATGTCTGGTAAAATCAAATGTGTGCAAGCTCGTACTAGGGAAAAGCAGCCTCTTGATATATATATATATATATATATGCACTGTGCTTCTCACAAACTAAATCTGTCCATTTCTAAAGCATGTTCTCTAACAAGTGTAAGGAACGCTATTGCTGTGGTCAGTAACGTAACAAATGAAGTAAGAGAATCCAGTAAACGAACAGCTTTAATGAAAGCAAAACTACATGAACAATATCCTGAAGAAACAAAGTGCAAACTCAAAACGCTTTGTGAGACGCGTTGGGTAGAACGACACGATGCATTTTTACAATTCTTACATGTTTTTGATGCAGTTGTATGTTTCCTACAAGTATTTGATGTGGAAGCACCATCATCAAAGTCAGCACTTTTACTCACCTCAGTTCTCAGGTTTGACTTTATTATAACTCTGCATATTGTTTCATTTATCTTCAGTCTAACAGTCACGTTGTCTCGTCAGCTTCAAAACCCTTCGTTAGACCTGAAAAACTGCTATAATATGGTAGCAAATGTTTTAGAGACATTGAAAGATTATCGGAATAACCCTAATAAATATACAGAGGTCTATAATGAATCGGTGAATTTGGCTGTAAAACATGAAATTGACATCACTATACCAAGGACCTTTCGGACACAAACTCATGGGCCAAATGTTGCTGCATATAGTCCTGAGGAATATTATAGACTAAATGTTTACCTGCCATTTGTGGACTATCTTATTTCTGAATTGTCAACTAGATTTTCATCAACTGGACATGATAATATTATCACATTATACGGTTTAATACCAGCATTTGCCAACCAAGACAATGAAATTTTATTACAAGCAGCTCAAACATATGCTAATGACCTTCCTGGGACTTCGTGGAGAGATTGACTTGTGGCAATAACGCTGGAAACATAAATCTAAGGCAGAGTGTCCATCTAGTGTGGTTGACAGCTTAATGCATGCTTCAGATGGTTTTTACCCAAACATTAAAGTTCTTCTCCACATTTTGTCTGTTCTTCCCGTGACTACTTGCACTAGTGAGAGATCATTTTCTACCCTAAGAAGGTTAAAGACATACTTAAGGTCAAATATGGATGAGGAACGATTAAATGGTTTGGCCATGTTAAATATTCATCGAAGCATAGAAGTTCATCCTGATGAAGTTTTGGAGAAATTTGCTCAAAAGAATAAGAGGAAAATGCAATTAATGCATTTATAAAATATGAGGTACGTTTGAACAATGTTTTGTATAGGTTTTATAGTTATTATTATTAATTATTACTATTATTATTATTAGTAGTAGTAGTAGTAGTTGTAGTAGTAGTAGTTATGTTATTTATAATTAGCATGACCCCCCTATGAAAATTTTCTGGATCCGCGCCTGCATATATATATATATTTAGTATTTGCGATGGTTAAAAACTAACAGTAAAAAACAGGATAAATTGTAAAAGATCTCTCCGAACTGAGCTGCATATTTTTTAAGTGACAATGAAAGCGACCTTGGCCGGCTTCTTTATAAGAAGGGAAATGGTCCAGGGGACGTGGTGAGGATTGCAACAAGCCCTCACGGCAGCCATCAGAAAAACACTCGCGATCATACATCACATATATCAGACGTGACTTACACACTAACGCATTCACTCCAACTCAACTTTTATTATTTAATAACCAGAACCCAAATGTGGAATAAATTAATTCTAATACTAAATTTGTGATCTTTAATTTATGTTATTTCTCATTTAAATCAAACCCAGTCTAATCATTGGTAGGGAACGTGATAAAAAAAAACTGCCAGGTGCCTAATGACCATATATTTAAATATGTAGATCTAGTGCTAAGATATAACTGACGCACGCGAATCCAGGGTGATCAGATCGTTTTATAACCAGGTCAGGATCTGAACCAAGGACGCCGGGACAGATACAGCCTCGTGCCGTTAGATGTTCTCATCCATTTGCTCCCTATTTGAGCTATCGTACATAGGCTCTGCTCGACATATCTCACATTGATATGTATTACCGTTAATACTTGACCAAATATTATTCTACTGAGGGGTGATAACATTCACAGGAACAGTTACAACTACTCCGCTTGAGCTGGCAGTCCCCCTCTCCCCCGGCCAATCACCGCTTCCTCCCCTCACCCCAGCCCCACGTTACACTAATGTTAAATATTTGTTTTTCCTGTATGGGTGAAAGTACTTTGACAATCATTTAATTATTAGTTTGTTAAGCACGTAATCTATTTTCTAAGCATATTAATTCCTTAATAAATGGCACGTGGACGCTAAACTTGAATTAAACTACAATACATTAAAAACCAAACAACAAACTTATAAAATAAAAAAGTGATTTTCCTTTGCTTAAACATAAATCTATTTATATTCCTTTTCATATTTTCACTGAAAAGCGGTTTTTAAAAAATAGATAAAAAAAATTTATTTGGACTATGTCAGAAAATAACACATTTCCTTTGATTGTTAGGACCTTAATATCCATAGAACATGGCTATAAGTTTAATGTGAACAAATAATCATGATTGATTTGAATACATGCATTTTTCTGTAAGGTGATAGCTTTTATTTTATTTTATAGATTAATTTATATTTTCTACGTGGTAAATATTAGGACACCACTTCATTAAGAAAAAGGTAGATGACCTGGTGGTCTAGGGGTAAGGTGTCGGACTTCTGTACTGGGGGTCCAGGGCTCAATCCTCGGTCCCGGCACAGATTTATCTGATTACCAAATCCTTCCCTCACCTCTGACAAGCCATCTTTTGAATGTGGGGAATGCCAGGCCTCCACCGTGGTTCAGATTCCACGTTAAACTGTAGGTCCTCCATTTCATCTCACAATCACCCTACCATTACACATTAGCGTAAGTGCGTACAACCCGAACGGGTAGTAAGACGTGGTGCTAATATTAATGATAATAATTTAAAAAAAGGATTATGAGATGTATTAATCAATAGAGTAGATGAACCTGTAGTTAAAAAAACACGAGCAACTGTAGCTTGGTCTGAATTATGGTAGTTTTAAATATTTGACTCTCCAACTAGGCAGTGCCTTTAAGGAAGACTCTCTATGAGTGTTTGAGTCTCGGAACTTTTTACAGAAATTGAACTGTTGGCTCCAAATAACAGATTATGGCTGTGTTATAATTTTAAATATATATATATATATATATTAATATCATTTAGTTAAATCAAACTGGCATTTTAATTAAAGGAATCAGATTAGTAGGTATCTAAGAAAACTATTAATTTTACATAGCGGATGTTTTGTATTTGTCATAATGACTTGCTATATATATGATCTTGTAAGGATTATGATCGCCTTATTACTTTATAAAATATTTAATATTCATTATTACATTTAACAATTACATTTTTATATAGCCTTTTGTAATGATTTATCTGCTTTTGATCTTACTGTTTAAATTTTTTAAATGTATTTCAAACCTATGGTGAATCAGTTCAGATCCGTTAATTACTTGATTTTTTCCTCTACGAGGAAGGTTTTTTTTTATGAGCCGCTATTTGGCTCCGGAGCCACACGTTCCCGACCCTTGATATATAGTTCATATAAATAATGATGCGATATTCAGGTTTACATAGTACAAGCCCTCAATTAATTCGAATAAGACTTGAACTTCAACCTCACTGTTAGTGAAAGAAAGTAAAATGTATTTTAGTTTTCTATGTCTTCATTAAACAGTATATTATGTGTACTAAAGTAGATAGCTTTCTTTAAATAATTTGATAATAATTGTCTTATTTGATATTATTATGAACCAAGCGTATTTGTTTCGATTCCCTGCACGTTCGATAAAATTGGGAGTTTCCTTTCGCAGTGGCGATTTGACAGCTGGGGGTCTCGTTGTGACTGTTATGGAGTAAGATAATCTGTAATTCATGCTCCTATATGATTAGTCGGTTAATAAAGGGCACGTTATAATAAGTTGAGAATGTAAGAAATAATATAAAATGCCTTCAATTAGTTTTTATTTTCATAAAGAGGAAGTTCCCGAAATACGATTTATTTAAACCAGACAGACTTGTCTTGGTCACTGTGTAACTGAGTTAACTCCCTCCTCCCCCCTTCCACACAGAAAAAAAGCTGGAGGGTAACATTAGAGGGAGAAACTAAACCTAGAGAGAGAAGGATGTATGCTAGCCGTCACAACTGTCACTTATGGCAGATTAGTCAGGAACGAGGACCTAAGTACACATTTCTTAGTAAGCGATACACATCTAAAGGTGGAATGAAAACACCCACCCTCTAAAGAAAACTCACTCGCAATGACAATAATATTAGCTGCCACCGGGGTCATTCGGTCTTGGAGGAGTTGGAGGGGAGGTTAGTTCACAACACTCTATCATAATTGATCACTTAAAATCGAATTTTTAGTAAGTCGATTTTTTCAAACACTGGAACGCCCATAGGCCGTTCCTAATTAGAGAAGCTTAATTTTCATAGTTAATTAATTTGAGCAGAATTTTAAAAACTGGCAAGGCAGAGCAGTATAAAATAATACTGTTTGTTAACTGACGTTGAAATATATCATCCCAGAGCCTTAAATAACAATGAATTGCTTATAACCATTGGTTTTAAGAACTAGACTATCAATGTTTCATTTAATTAAAATTGTTTTTGTTTTTTTGGAATGATTAAATTTATACGTTAATGCATAAATATTCTAAAAAATTAAATTTAAATTATAATATATATCGCCCATGTTTTTATATATAAACATATAACTACTAAGATATTATATAAACTAGACAAATAAAATAATGTATTCGCATGGATGTGATTGAAAATGAGTTTATTAATCAAACACTTTTTTATAGTTATTATTATATTTAGCACCGCGTCTTACTACCTGTTCGGGCTATACGCACTTACGCTAATGTTTAATGGTAGGGTGATTGTGAGATGAAATGGATGTCCTACAGTTTAACGTGGAATCCGAACCACTGTAGAGGTCTGGCATTCCACATATTCACAAGTTGTGATTGATAAATCTGTGACGGGACCGAGGATTGAATCCTGGACCCCCACCACAGAAGTCTGACACCTTATACCTAGACCACTAGGTCACCCTCTTGTATATTTAAAATATAAATTACACATGGATAATTTATAAGTTAGAACTATATCTGGGACATATATAATTAGTCGACTTCAAAATTCTCGTATGTCTCTCCTCTTTGTCCAGATAGGATTTGAACCTTAATTCCCTAGGGCTCATCGTAGCAGCAATATGAATCATGGAGATAACCAAGAATAATATCTCGTGGAAAACTTGTTAACAAAACTATCCATGAATACCGACATTATGTATTAATTATTTTGGAAATTTGATAAGATTCCTTCCTATCCACCTCCAATTAATGCTTGCGTTTCGTTTATAGTAAACTGCTCCTCGTGGCAAATCTTATTGTATTAAAACCAACACAATCATAATATACAAAGGCCATAGGTTTATGATAAAGATAAAAATAAATAACAAATGCAAAAACTTATGGCGAAAACTTTTACATGCTGGAACAAATGTGGATATCAGGAACTAGACAATTTGACACAATTTTGCTAGTAAGGTAGACAAGTGAGTAACGCTTAGTTAATTATTAACACTAAAATTTGTAAATTAGGAAATTTAAAGTAAAATTGTAAGTTATCTAAACTAAATGGTACGAAACTCCACGCAGACTTTATCACTCCATTGTTTAAAAATGGATATATTTACTCAAAGCTCATAATATATGTGAAATGAAATAATATACACAAGCAAACCCGAGCCAAAATTTGAGTAAATTTTAATCCTTTAACAAACTATCCTTAATTTTAGAGTTAGATATCCATTTCCAAAACCCCTCGGGACAACCCTATGAAAACCCATGATACCAAGTTTTAGCCCAATCAGTAAAATAATGTAGTCTCTACTCTGAGGCACAGAAAGACGTACAGACAGACAGAGAGAGGAAAGCGCCAAAACAAATTTTTTCATATTAGAGGGGTCATGAAACGTCGAAATTCATAAAAATCTCGAGTTAAATTCTTTGACTATCATAATACTTTCTTTACCTGTAAGAATTATAATTATTATATAATTTTTTAGCTAATAAGTTGATAAATTTTCCAAAATCCACGTCAGGTATAAATCCAAAATAGCCGCTAGATTACATGCTATAGCTGCATGGAACACCGCGTGATATCTCGAGCTAATATTTTAATAGAAAGCATTGTCACTTGAATAATATGAATATCCACAGAGTTTCAGCCTTTTATCTCTATTAGAAGTGACTGAAAAAGAAATTTGCAGATTGGATGACTGAAACAGTAAGTTTATTTAAGGTGGTGGAGAAGTACTCAGACGAATATGCATCGCATTGTCCAGTCATGAAGAAATACAAGTATAATGACATGTACAGTTATAATGAAATACAAACATGTGAACATGAACAGTTATAAAGATCTACTAACATTCATGAACAGGCACAGTTATAATGACAGACAAACATACGAAGATATTAATTAATTTAAACATACACAATCATATAGACATGAATATACATTCATTCAGACACACAACCATAAGACAATGGAGACAACCAGTCAAAAACATCTTTTAATAAGTCTTAGACCGAATTAAAGGCAAGGTGCCATTACAATATAAATTTATATTTCTCGTTATTACTGAGATTACTTTATATTTGGTGTATATACATTTAAGAAAGCACTGGAGTTGGTTACCTAAAGTTGGTGTACTACTGATTTGGTGCTATCAAGCTGGTGTACTCGAGTTTGTGTATCCTTCAGCTGGTCCGGTGCCTGAGTCCTGCTGAGTGGACACGAACCAACACCTATAGGTGCGCCACTAAACAGCCAAGAAGGATTGTTACAACTATGATAGGGAAAAAAACAAAACCTTATTCCATGTAACATTATTTTACACATAATTTATCAATGTTGGACAATGTACTTACGTAAAACATAATATATTTTCAATGGAAGTGAGTCAATTAAATAATAATCATTCTTGTTAAATTTATTGCAAGGAGGGAAAGAACTCTCTTTGACTTTAAGGTAACAGGTAGACATTATATTAATAAATGTACAATATTTATGGGCAGCTACACGTAGTTTAATAGTCTCATAAACATTGTTGGTACTCATGGTCGAATAGAATAACGAAGAAAGGGGAAGGGATATGCAGGTAGGCCTATATGTTGATCTATGTGAGTTAGGTAAACTATTAATGCATCGACTATGAGCCGTAGTCCGGAGTTTTATGTTTGATAGTCTTATATCTATGAGGGCTCAATCATACCATAATTATATTGTCACTGAGGATACTTAGGGTCTCGTGTTTAATTGTTGAGTATAGCGTGGTGAATTTTATGTCTCATATCCAATGTTTTTATATATCTGAGGATATCTAGAGGCTCCTGTTGTATGGACTACCACCTCATAGGATATCCATAAGCTTAGGCTCAATGGTCTACTACCTCCTAGGATAGCTAAAGGCCCTTGTCATCTTCCTAAAATATCTTGAGGTTCAGGTTACATGGTTTACTGCAGTTGAGGCTATATATAGGTTCGTATTCAATGGTATACAAACTTTAAGGGTGTGTAGACTCGTGTTAATTTTCTTCTACAGCTGAAGTTAACTAAAAGATAATTTTCAAAGAGAAATAGTGAGAAATATATCGTTAATATTAATTAAATACTATAGTTAATATAATACGCTGTATGCCAATAATGTGTCAGTAAAAAAATAATCAGCGACTCAAATTCATGAAGCCACTAATGCATTAGTCAGTTCACAGTTAATTGCACTAGGCCTATAATAATAATACTTTTGTTCTATTTTTCAATAAATGAACCAATAAGATTTCATGCAGCTCATGGTGACTTGAGGCTAACTCTCCTATAAGTGTTGATCTAATTGGAAACATCTCTATACGGCCAGGGTTGCGTGTGTCTGGTGAATATTCAGTCCAGTAGCGCGGGGAATTGAATGGCCTCAGTTGAGTTGCATCATTGGCAGCCCTTCGGCATGTCACGGCGCTTGTCACGCATGCAGGCTGACAGGTAGACTCACGCCACGCTCTGCACGGGCAATCATTGTGAGCACCGAGAGGTTATCGACCGAGTATTAGCTATTACCACAGCCTAGAATTTGATGACATAACTTCCTTTTGAATTTATCGCGAACCATAGAAAGATGGAAGCTAATGCTATCGTCAAAAAAATTGAATAGTTTGATGCATGTTGAAGTTTCATGGCCCCCTGTTCCCGAAAAAGTTGTTCTCACAATGACATCTGTCTTTCCATAGTTCTGTCTTTCAGTCGTTCTGTCATTATTCGGCCTAGAGCCGAAACTATTTGACCGATTGGGATAAAACTTTGTAGCTAGAGTATTCATAAGGTTCCATAGGTGGGTTTGGGAAGATTATTAATCTAACAATAAAACCAAGAGTCTTACTTAAGGATACAAAAAGAAAAATCTCTTTTCTCAAAACTGGGTTTTTCTATATCATATAATTAATTAATTTATTTATTTAAATTAGATGAAAAACGATACTTGGGCACGAGAATAAAACACGGAACCTTTGGCTTAGCGCTAATGTTCTACCACTGAGATAACCATGATTCGTCCCTTGCTCAGAATCACTATTCACACATAGTTTAAGGCTGAGTCTGTGATGGACATGTGGAAATCGTCAGATAAATATGAGAAAAAAATAGTATCGTGAGCTATCAGATATCACAACCATCTGCGAGTCAGAAGGCTGCTATAAGGCTGCTATACTTAAAGTATACATTACATGATTTTCAATGAATATTTACATACATGCTGAAAATCATTTAGTTAAGAGTGGCCCTAACAACTAATTTAAATTAATTGAAATGTGGTCCCCTTCATATGGATAGTACCCTAGTTACAGTTGCTTCTGAAGAAGGTTTTTCGTTGCATACAAATACTTTTTTCTTACAAGTAATAAAGAGATTCCCTCGATCCCGGCACACATTTATCTGATCGTCAAACCCTTCCTTAACCTATACTTAGGTTAAATTAGACTATATTTTTATAGTAATATAATAAATAATTAATTAATAAATACATTGTAATTTAGAAGATCTTTTCCTCTAAACTGCTCTAAATGAACTTTTTCATTTCCGTTATTGAAATGGTAACTTACCTCTTTGGAACACGCTTGACAAAAAGTGATTTTACTATCCGTTGTGAAATTCCTATCAAAATCATTTCAATGCTTAAATAATGCTCCTATACATAATTTATCTTAAAGTATTTTCGGTTTATTTCAATAAGTTGTAATAGAGCTATTCATACCGTAATGCAATGCAATAGTAAATAACGAACAGTTATATTACAAAAGGCACAAACACTTACTGAAATGACATTATTGTGGGCCAAAATAAAATCTTGTCGCCGGTCTTTGGGGTCTGAATCTATCACACCGCCAGATTCATGGGCTGTTCCAACCTACTACGAACTTTCACGTGAAGTATACACTTGGCTGTTATTTCAGAATGTCAGGTACGCTATTGTAAATACGCGTCCCCAATGAGTCGACAATGTAGATCGACAAGGTCGACTCAGTAGTGAGGCTTCAATATAATTTGTCGAGTGACAAAAAAAAATTGATAGACTAGTCGATTTGTTTCACATCTACTGTTAGTAAATATCAACGGAATTCGAGTCAACTCTAGTAGTGAGGACGTGTTTCATAGTAGACATTATTTGTTTGCATCACGTCTTACTATCATTTAGGGCTATACGCTCTCAGTAAACATTCAGCCATCGAAAGGTAGAGATGTTTTCTTAAATTATATTTGAATATTTTTGTAATACAGTGGCATAACCAAAAGGTGCTTTATCTCCAATCGTTATGTAATGGAAAACCAAATCAAGATGTTCCTAAGTGAGAATGGCTTGTCTCTAGTTGGTGTTCTATTTATATATCTTTGGTTCAAGTATTTGCAATAAATTTTTGGACATCCAAAAAAATCTTTCCGAAACTACCGTTACATCTGTATTCAAGTTTCAAAGCATTCACTTAAACTTTTTTAAATCAAACCAGTGAGACACTGTATTTCATCACAGAGGGAACTGCTTTGTTACTGTTGGAAAACAACTTGGTCATTTTATTCAATCTTCTCTCAAATATAAGGCAAGTTTCGCAACTATGCTAAGACAAGGTTGCCAGTATCTCCTTCTTACTTCAACACATCACCTGCTGAGCGAAAAGATCTGGCAAATATTGCCATAAGACCTGAAGTCCCCTCAACAACGATATTGGGTGTTCTATATCTACTTCGACTTTGAACACGTGGACGTACCCAAAATCTTCTTTTAGGTGGTAATTTTGATTATTTTTTTTAGAATTGATAATATGGTTTGGTTCCGAAACAACTTAGATATGTAGTGGTAAGCCCTCAAGCTTTCTGCAAGGCTCGTGTAGGTTGTTGTTTCATGGTGAATTTGTAAGTATGCTACATGTATCATCTATTGGTATTGAATAAATGTACTGGTACCTACCTTTGCATTTAAACCATGAGTATATTTCTTTCGACATTGATTTATAGAGGTCTACCCAACCAATTTTAAAAACATTTTTATAATGCAAGTTTATTCACTGAGTTCATGCCCAAACAATTTTAGTGTGAAATATATTCAAAGGGGTTCAGTTTTAACTAGAAATGGCATATAAATTTTACGTACATTAATTTAATTTCAAATTTAAATTAATAAATTCTAACGGCTATAGTTGAGCAGTGTAATTTCGAAATTGACAGATGATACGTTAATGGATGATCTAATATTTGTATGAAACGTGAGTAATACGTAACAAAATATTTTAATAAAACATACAGTATCAAACTCGCTGGTCATAAGGGGTTTTAGAAACTGAATTAATTACATAAAAACAACTTTTCAGCAAAACCGTACCAAGAGTGTTTCGAGTTTGTTCAATTATGTAAATATTTTAAGGGAGAAGGGAGGTAAGTAGGTTATAATTGTGTTTACAGCTGTGCATTGATGTAAACATGGATTAATGTTAATTTTGTCTAGTTTGGTTTCCCGATAAAGGGACGGCTAGTGTTGAATCTCTTTAAGGTGTAGTAAAGGTGGATTATCGGCTCCCTTCCGCACAAATGTGGGTACCTTACCTCAAACTTTTACCTTCTTCATTCCTACTTCAAAGTCGTAATTTAATATAGATAGCCCGGACAAAAAGGGAGACTTGGTGTTAAACAAATTGGAGAGTTGATTGAACCAAGTGGGAAGATTGCAGCCATAAAAAAAAACAGTGTTATTATACTCCAATTCACTTGTCATTTATCTGCTTCAGTTCTGCGTGAAGACTAACATCTGACCTATTCTGGATGTGAGGCAGGTTCTCTCAGAGATAGTTTGAAGCTCGAACCTCTCAGGTAAGTTCGAGGTCGACCTAGTCCTATCGTAGAAGCAAGCAGTCAGTCAGTTCTGCCAGCCGTCGGTGTTAACCAGCCTTGTAATCATCATAATTTACAACACCTGCCAGACCCGCAGGGGGCTAGAACTGACGGATTCCTTGTGCTACCTCACTCACACAGGTAATCTGCCATTCCCCCAGTGGGGAGACGAGAACTTTCTAACTGCAACGATTCTACATTGAAACTGGAGGAATTAAATAAATTATGAAAGACCTGGTTCAGTGGCCACATGTTCCAAGGCGTCACTCTTGCAATTGACTAGACTGCCGATGACATGGAAATCGGGGTTCGAATCATGGTTGGGTGTGCTGATGGTGGTTTCTCCTAAATGGTTTTACGTCATATCTTGCTAGATAGATATTGTTTTGTACCACTTCTTACTACTCGTTTGAGCTATAAGCATTTATCTAGGATAAAAAGGTAGAATGAAACCGGTAGAACCTTAGGAAATATACAAGCCTTCATGGAAAATTATTTAGTAAAATATATTTCAGTACATTCTGTCGTGATTCACATTAACGTTTACTTTAGTTCATTCTTGAATCAAAGCAAGTATTTATTCGTGGAAGAGCCACACCAGCCCTTTATACCAAAATTATGTGTTTGTGACATAATATTTGTTTGTTTGCTGATTTAGTCGTATGCAAAATAAAAAAATCAGCCTAAGCACGTCGCTATATTTTGTATTAGATTAAAAACTAATATAACTAAGCCATACAAGTCACAATTACCAAAAGAAAAAGAATGCATAATAAATTGGAGAAATGTATAAACAAGAAATATTGACTATAATCTATATTTGACCCAAACTCCACCTGCAATGGAAAAATTTGAACTTGTCTCCCAATCCATGATCGGTTCCTGTCCTTCATTCAGAATCAATATTTGTTCTGATTTGTCAACCACTGTGTTACGAAATTAATATAATAGGTTTAATACATTATAGTTAAACTTGTCATTAATAGAAACATAAACTGATTAACATAAGATGGAAATATAAATAACACTTCCCTTAAGGAAATTTACAAGTATTTTATCTATTATACAGCTTGGAATACAATAATTCCAAGATCACCCAACTGGGTTTGGAGTCCTATCCCTCCGGATGATGGAAAGGTCCATCACCACTCACCTAGTTCTGACGTTGAGCTTTTATTTGCTTAACCTTTTATGAGAACAAGTTTCAATGTCACGTGGCTGCATAAATCGTATGTAAGGCGAGCTATTAATCATTTACTAATTTAATCACCTTGAGCCAGAAGCGTCATACATCATTTTCTACCGCTGTTCTGAGCAGGAATATCCTTGAACGTCTCAAGAAAGAGTTTTCAATCGTCCCCCCTATATTTTCAATGCTAATATATTACTTCTTGTTGTGAAGGAAATTAGTGTATGAACTACTAACACATAAAACTTATTTCGTTTTATCTTGATGTAAAGACAAGGGCCTTCCTTCAATTCCTGTGGCGATTTGTTAAAGGGGGTTATTTACAATTTTTCAACCCTTTCGCAGACACAAACCAAAGAAAAAACACAGAAAGGTAAGTATTAGACCAGTAAAGTGAGGTACATTAGCACCCCTACGGGGTGGAATAGAGTAAATTATAGTCCGAAGATGTGGGTGAGATAAAAACCATAGAGCACGCAACAATGATGAACCGCGCATGCGTATTAAAGCGTGCTCAAAGCAAAATGTCTGGCGAAACAAACAAAAAATAAAAGAACGCGGAAGCCATGCTACCCTAACCCGGAAGGGTTTCTTTTGAAGAGCTCAGACAGATATTACCTCTAATGGTGTGGGAGGGTTGGAAATGTGATTTTTTATCGTGTCAGGCGAGGGGTCGTTTTGTTGGCAGGTGTGAAAAATTCCTTCCCACCCCATCTATAATTTCCCTATTACCCACAACTTGATTCGCTTATATTTCAAAATATCACCCCCACGCGGAGACAACCCTTGTTATTTTAATGAAGGATTGAAAGACGAGGGTGGTCAGTGGGAAATTTAGGGGTTAGAAGTGGGGGTTGATCTTTTCCCCCCTCTAATAAGGTGTAGACTTGTGCCTTTATTGGATCAGTTAAACAACGACTGATAGATTTAAATAGGTATCTCACCCGACGCGAAGATATGAGTTCGGACTTTTTATATTGAATATTTTTGAAAGGGTTGGTGAGATATGACAGATGGGGGACCAACCACCTACCTAATCATTTTTGAAACCTTTGGTGTGTTTGTCGGGATCAGCCATTGGGGGCTATTATAATAATGACCATTGCAACAAGTCTGTAGAGTTTAACACAAAGATTCCAGCATTGGATGTCATCGCAATTTCAAGGAAATGCAGGTGGGTTTGCGCTTCAAGTAGAGATATATTCCCATGACTTATAGCACGTAAATACACAGTATTTACTTATTAAGATCCAACACCTTAGCTCAGTTACTAGCGTGTCCTTCTATTGAGGTAAGGGGCCCAGAGTTGATTCCTGGTAAGGCCGGAAGCTTTATCGTTGGTAAAATGTGCGTTTCCCATTCACGGTGACGAATTAACGGTTGGGGTCTGGATGTTGTGTTTGTTCTTGATTGATGTTAGGTTCCGAGGGATGTGCTTATATTATGATCAGTTGTTTCAGAAAGTGCACGATAAATACCTAAAAACAAAAAATTAAACTCTTCTTAGGAATCCCTCATACGGCTGATTAACCGATATAATATATAAAATATTTTGCTACAAAGATAAATCTAAACTTGACAAGATTGAAATAGGTTTGGTAATATTTATCATAATTATTGTGGTAAGGAGAAATATATAACATTATGAATATAAGGAATACACTTAAATATCACATACAATTAAAATTTGGTAGAAATAAACAACTTTTAGTCAGTTAAATCTAGATTAATTAATATATAGTGTGCAAAATGATTTTATTTAAACTTAAAGGTAAAAAAAATATTGCAACTTAATAATATCGAGTCAATTACAAAATAGTTATGTATTAACCCAATATAAACAATATTTATGTAAACACTTTGATAAGATTTTTACAGGTGCAATGTGTTCTATATACTAATTATAAATCTAGGTAAATAGAACATATTGTACCTGTAAAAATGTTATTATAGTTTTTCATTAATATTGTTTGTATTTGGTTAATACACAACTATTTTTTAATTGACTTGATATTTATAAATGAAATATTTTTTAATTCTTAATTTTAGATAACATATTTTGCACTAGATCAATTAATTTATCTAGATTTAACTGACTTAAAGGAGTTTGGACCTATCAAATTTTAATTGTATATGGCATTTAAGTGTGTTGTAATATATATTTCATTTTAATATATATACATTTGTATATTTAAAAAAAAGTAGAATGGTTTCACTGCTTTCATTTCAACTATTTTCAAATGAGGCGTACGCATTACAAGGCATTGTGTAGTATCTAAACTAAGCTAATAAGGTTTAAGGGCCAGTTTCATAGTCAAATTTAGTACGCCTCGAGTGCGGCGCTACCCTAAGTTCATGTCGACACCTACCTCAAATCGAATGGAATGGGCCGTTCTCGCATAGGAAACTGGCACATTCCATTCTGGTTTAGGTAAGTGTCGTCATGAACTTAGTGTAGCGCCGCACTTGAGGCGTACTAAATTTGACTATGAAACTGGCCCTTTGTCTCTTGTCGGAGTGTAAGTAGCTCTGGTCCGTCACGTGGTGCCATCACGCTACACCATGGGCTAGGTTATTCGCTTGCCTACCTCTCTAGAACACGGGTCATTTCTAGGTTGCAAACACGGATGCTTAGACACGTCATCAATACTTAATAAATACTGTTGGAGTAACAAGAATGGTCATACACCTTAACAAGAGACATATTTTTTCTACCCCAAATTAAATTAGCGGCAAAATAATGTTTATAATAAGACTTGAGAAATGTTATTAATTGAACTCGTCGACCAAATGTTACACTCGTAATTATTATTTGTCAGTGCTCAAACAAAACAGCAAATCACAAAATACACGGCATCTCATACGGAACAGTTATTTTCTGCTTTTACTTTGTATCATTATAAATTATTTAATCTTATTACAGGCATACTCATAATTTGTTTAAATGGGTTTAAGATAATATTTCCTGAAAAAGGTTGTTTCATTTTACTTTCTCTTGACCCCCCGAAGATAGAAATATTGTGATCGTCAAAAAAAATTGAATTCAAGATTTTGATAAATGTCAATGTTTCATGACCCCATGAAATCGAACAAGTTTTTTTTTGCGAATCCATCTGTCTGTCTATATCTTGGGCTATAGCTGAGACCATTTTATAGATCGGGCTAAAACTTGGTATCAAACGTTTTCATAAGGTCTCCCCGAGGTATTTTTGATATTAGATATATAATGATAAAATTAAAGGTAGTTTATTGAAAGGCTAAAGGAAATAAAATAGATTTTCTCAAAATAAGTTTTGACGATCTTGATTAAATTGTGTACCTAAGACACTTTAACATTACAAACAAAATGGTGATTGCCCTTTTCCCATGAAAATGGGCATAAGTTTACAATTTGTGTTATATCTTCGTAATTATTTGAGATTCAAAATAACTTATCAACATAAAGTTGTAATAATCCTACAGTTAAAATTAAAACCATTTTATTTTTTAATATAGTTTTATAAAATCAATAATTTCTTTGCTATAAGCAACCATAGAAATATGAACTTAGAAATATGAAATGGATATTATATTAAAATATGAAATTAATTATACATTATATGTTCTATAAATATTATATACCAACATATTATACATAAATATATTATATATTAGAGATAAATTTTGTATTATACATAGTATATATATAACCTTTGCATATTTAATATTAATACTATATACAAGTATTATAACGATTAATATTACATGTAATACTACAATATATAGCTATAATATAGTATTACATACACCCTATTTTATATACCGTTATAGCTACATAATGTAATATATCGATTAATAGTGCATATACCAGTATTTAGTTCATCTATTCCTGTAAGTATATTAATAGCACGTGTATACCTACATGTGTAGAGTAGCTACCTATGCATTAATTATATGTTGTTTTGTTAATTAAAGTAATAAATATACAGGGTGGCCCACGGTAAAGTAGCCCGCCACCTATATCCAGCAGGCACCTCACTCTGAATTGGAGGAGGTCAATGCCCTTCTACCCATATTGAGACATGAAGAATGAGCAAGTGAACTGCTTTTCTACAGCTTTATTGACTCATTCTTCATGTCATAATATGGGTAGAAGGGGATTGACCTCCAATTCAGAGTAAGGCAGGCGCCTGCTGGATGTAGGAGGCGGGATACTATTTCGTGGAACACCCTGTATAAAGTATATAACACCTTATTAATTGATTCATCGTTAAGAAGTTAAATTATAGCTCATAGAATAATAATGATATAGAATTTTTTTAAATCACATATACACACACGTATATATATATATAATTCTAGCTCATACATATTCTATTAGCTAGAATTTAACTTCTTAACGATGAATCAATTAAGAAGGTATTATAGATAATAATGATACAATTATTATTAGAAACCAAGACTTTAGCAACATCAATTGAAAATTTTGAGAAGAATTATTTGTCTTAGGAAAATTAATTAATGGTTTTAATGATACGATGGGGGTAATTCATTTATAACTAGGTGCTTTTATATTAAATCGATAGTTTGAATGCTAACTTTTACTGTCCTACTTTATTTTGCATTCACTCGTGTTCATAAATAGGTATTTAATAACGTCCATAAAAATATAAACTTTAACTTGTACATGATATGCTAGTTGTAGACCTTTAAAGAACTATCTTAACATCAACGTCAGTTTTTCAATATTTCTTAACAATATTTTGTTTTTACCAAATAATAAATTTATAACCCACATAATGGGTTGAAATAGTGTTACTCAAAACTGAAAACTTAATTAAGGAAAAAAAAATTATATCAAATACTGGTAACCAAGCTTTCTAAGAAAATATTTTATCAAAGAAAATATTTTTAAAATTTTAATTACTTAAATAATAAGTTTCCAAACTCTTTTATAATTATTTTGAACTTAACCATTTGACATTACGTCTATCTAACTTTGTACGAAAAAAGTGTAAAATTCTTGGAGTAATTTTAACTAAATTTGGCGGGGATATTCTATTATGTTAGGCCAAACAACGTATGCACAAAGTTCTTCAATCTGACAATCTATTTAAAGATGACAGTTGCTATAATTTCTATCTTTCTGATTGTTCAATGATAACTGCCAAATTTGTGAACCAATTTTAACGAAATTTACAGACATTATTTGAACCTAAGCCAATCTATGTATGTATCAGGGAGAGTAAGTAAATAGGTGACAAATGGATGTGGGAGAGCTGTAAATAGAATAGAGAAATTTATATATATATGTCACTTGATACAAACACAATCAATCTTGATGACAGTTTAGGTAGCAGACGTTAGGTAGTACAAGGTCATGCACAATTTAGTGTCAAAATAGCGACCACGTTCAAGGAGTGTACTACCTCGCAGTTGAAGACCAACCACCCGGTTTAGATTGCGATAGAAGCAACTTTGCGACGGGTGGAAGAGATGATTCCATCTGACAGACAAGTAACGATAGACATCGTAGCAACTACAAATTAAGTGCTCTCATGGCCTAGCCTACATATAATGCATACTTTTTTTAAATTTTCAAAAAGTGTGCACATAGTGGGTGCCAAGAAAACTGAATCAGGTACAAAAAATGAACCAAATATGTTTGCCCTTGCAATATTTCTCTCTGTATACAGATGAAGGAGGAAATTTTCTTAACAGGATTGCTTCTGAGGATGAATTGTGGGTGCATCACTAGTAACACACGCTTCAATACAATGGAAACATCCAAGTCCATATTCAAACAAAAAATTAAGGCTACACCATCAGCAGGGAATGTTATGTTTACAGTGTTTTGAAATTCTCATGGAGTACTGTTAGCCCATTTCTAGAAGCGAGGTGAAAATGTAAAGGCTGCATCGTACTGTGAAGTTATGTCAAAGTTTTGGGTCGTAATTCGCAACAAACGTCCAGGCCTACTGACAAGAGGAATATTGCTCCATCAAGATAAGGGTATACTTCATACAGCTCATTTAACCAATGATGGTTTTGAGGCATTGCTAAGGAGATATAATGAATATATTAATATTGGTAAAGACTATGTCTAGAAATAAAGATAAGTGTAAATGTAATACTACATGTTTTTTAAATTCACATCTCACCTTTTTTCAGAACCATTATTGACCTATTTTCTAACTTCCCCTTGTACACATTTTTTCATTAAGCTTATCCGTTTCAAAATGGTGGCTGCTCTAAAGGTATTTTGTTTTATAGTTCATATCAAGTGATTTGAAATTAAAATTCGAAGCATTCGATTGAGTAGCGAGTGTGGAACATTGAAAGATTTTGACATATATTACGATACTAACTTCTTATACTGCGTGAACAATAGTTATTATTCAAAAATAAAATGTACTGTTAAATATTGTAGTCATTTTTTTTCTATATAACTTAATCACAAAGGAAAAACTTCAAATCCAAGGAGCAATTTAAAGACTGAATTAGCAATAGAAACATTACATAATTATTCCTAATATGATCTACTGTACGTACCTAGTATTTTTTAAATGGAGGTAGCTGGGTTTAAAGTTCTCAGAACTACCTGTTAAAAACCCTTTCGAATTAATTAATACTCCAATCAAGTGTGAAATCAAAACTCAATAGCTGAGGCGCGCCCATGAAGACGACTGTAAGCCGGATCGTAGACGTGAGCTAGCCTTGCCCACCCCTGGCTTATTGACGGCCCTCAGTAGTATATTGCCGCCCTTGTGAGAGCATGTTGCCGCCACCACAACCTCAGTGGTTTGCGGTCTGCAAGGTCTTATCTTGGTTCCTTGGTGCCAGACGGGATGTAATTTCAAATAACGACTGTACTTTACTTGCTGCTAAAATTTGTTCTTCAACAAGCGACTGTACACTCTTTGCGGCTAAAATATTGTTCTTCAACCAGCCACTGTACATTTCTTGATGGTAAAATATAGTTCTTCAACCAGCCACTGTACATTCCTTGCTGCTAAAATATAGTTCTTCAGCCAGCTTCTGTACATTCCTTAATGGTAAAATATAGTTCTTCAACCAGTAACTGAACAATCCTTGCTTCTTAAATGTTGTTCTTCAACCAGCCACTCACAATACATTTTATTAAGTTTACATAAATTTCTTCAACCAGCGAAAGTAACTCTTTTATAGCCAAATATTGTTCTTCTACCAGCAGACTCTAACTCCTTAATGGTAACATATTGTTCTTCGTGTTTCTCCTCTACGTCACTTAGGTACGGTGAGGGAGTAAATATCAAGGAACCATTAGCTCACTCTTAGGCTACTCACATCGTTAGGAAAGTAGACTTAATATAAGGCTCATCTAGTCTAGTTGGATGTTCACATAAAGGTTTGAGGTATGAGTTCCATCCTAACACATTCGGATTATTTTCCTAGATAGTTTCCCACTTACTCTTCACACAAATGAGAGTGCATTTCCTCTAAATTATACTTTCCATAACCATATATCATTAGCATAAAAAAGAGGCTTATAGTACGGACGAGTATGAAGACGTGCTAGGGGTAAAACAAATCTCAGATTGTGGTTTTAGGCAAACTTTCGTTTCCAGTGTTATTATTTGGTAGGCGCTACCTAAATATTCATTAAAAGCTAGAGATTTTTATAACTATAGAATTTATCTCATAGTGCGAACTTAATTTACTGAGAGAATACTTTTATTTATTATACTTCGAAAGGAATAATCTGGAAAATTTTCCAAATATTTAGATGGAACTATTAAGATAGAATTATCGCAAATCTTAACGTTGTCATAAATCGATTAGAGTGATTGGGGGTTGAATGCTTAAGTTTCATTAACGTTAGAATTACCTCATCTGCTGTGGATCAAATTCGTTAATACTTCATATAATAATCAAATTCTTTACAAATGCAATCCCACTCCATGAGATTCAATTATTTTTAAATTTCAACTAATCTTATTCCGATTGGAAATATATACCTCTAAATATAATTCTGAGCTGTAAAGGAAGCGTAAAGTATGATTACGTAAGTATCTGCACTTATGAAAAACCAATAATGATTATCAAGTCTATACGGAGCATATCATGTTTGGTTATAAAAGTAAATAATTCATGGCATCTGGGTGGCAAATATATTAACGACATGAACAACAACACCCATGGTAACAAACTTGGGCGTTGATAATCATAAGCTACACTCAAAGTGGTTTAATTTTACAAACTGTTTTTAGTGAATTTCACCCGATATTTTAAATAAAATATTATACATCATACATTACAATTTATTGCCAATTAATCTTTAAGAGCACGAATGAAAACAAAATTTTTACATCATAATATCTTTCGTGTATACATACGATAGAATGTCATTAATTAGGTTTTAAAAACAAGTAGGAATCAAGAACAAGCCTTATAGTTTAGCCTGCTATCAGGCATACAAGCAGAAATCTAGGAAGCAGGCAGACATACTGAAAATACACACAGACCAATTTTCATCGGAAACATTATCTTACATTTAGAAATAGTACTGGAGTTATTCTCCCGTATTTGTAAATCAGTTCATGTTATTTGCTGCTGTGACTTTTGATAGATATTATTAAATTATATAAATTATAACTAATAGAATGGTATCACTTTGTCCTACAAAATGTGTTTGAATTTTATAAAAAGCTCTTTCTACGAATATTGAAATAAGTAACAACAAAATTATATAGTTATTAATATGTGTTTAATATTGTTTAAAATATCGAGTTATTAAGATTTTGTGTTATTAAACAGTAAATAATTTTAGAATAATGTGTTCATAAGTAATAAAAATTATTTTAAATTAAATATATATATATAGTTTAAAAAAAAAGTTAGGACAAAATATTTTGCTGGAAAAAGTTAATTCTTTTTCAAAACACTGTTTCAGCTAACATACAATTAATTGATTAAAGCATTATGTTTACTGTCATAAAGTTATAGAGGAAAAACATTAAAATGATAGATTCTATTTGTGATTTTTGTTGAAGTTATTATCTATATAGATATTTAAAGCGTGTGTGTTAGTAAAAGGTTAGTAAATAAACCACGCGTAGAATATTTTATTAACACGCAATCTATAGCTATTTACTTTGTAATAATAATTTTAATCAAAAAATGTCAAGTTTGTTTTATTAACTAGTTAATAATAAAAAAAAGTTATTATATCTCTGGCTGAAAAAAATACATAACCATTCAATAGCCAGCTAATCTTACTTCTGAGGAAAGAATTAAATCACTCTGATGCAAAAACACCAGGGTCGAGGCATGGTTTCATTTGTTCTCGTACTTTCCTTCTGGAAAAATTACAACATTCATTTAGGCCAGGGTGATCCAACATTTTTAATCTAACGGGCCAGATCCACCTATCAGTTAGCACTGGGGGCTAAATATATAGTTAATAATCCCCACAAGGACTACAAATAACACTTAATAAACAATATTATTTTCAATATTTATATATAATCTGCATTTATAGTTGAAAGAATATTTCAAATTTTTACTGCTAAAAATGTATTAATCTCCCAAAAATGTATTATGAAAATACATGCATACACCCTTTCACAAAACAACTAAATCTATACATACTTTTATTAATCAAATAAATTCAAGATAAAATAAAATCATACCCTTATTTAAATACATAGTTTTATTTAAATCGTTAGTTATTTATCATCTGTAATTGAGGGTCTCCCTTGAATTTCCCCCCAGAATACTATGAGGGCTACATTTTCAGCGAGTATGGGCCATATTTAACCCATGGGCCACCAGTTGGACAACAGTGATTTAGCCAATGGCAACCATCAAAATTTTTCTTGTAAAGATTTTATTTTCCTTAACAAGACGAAATTAAACATTATGATTTTATAGATTAATTTTATGTGAAATTCAATAGTGTTTTGACTAAATAGTGACTACTTTATTTTAAAGTTTAACTTATACTGATTTTATAGACGCTAACTTTATAAATTTTTATTTTTAATAAATTTATTAATCTTGTTTGTAATAAGCTAGCTCTATTTACTAATATAAAACTATAACTGCTAGTTCAGTATTTTATATGATTAATATTGTAAAATAATTTAAAAAGTGTGCCTCAAAAAAAATTAATGTTATAGACGCATTTAACCTATCACTTGTGCCGCCATCAAAGGCTGTTACCCGCTTAACAATAATATGTAGAGGGTTTCACACTACCCAGGGGCTAAAAGAAAACTTTGTGACCAGCTTAAGATTTCCGGTATATTTCTGCTATACAAATTAAATAATTTTATGGTTGTCTGGAGTAGTTATTATTAAATGTATACTTCCGTTAATAAACGTACATTTAAACTACATTGTAATACTACAATGTTGTACTACAATGTAATACACAGTAATTGAAACAATGGGCCAGTTTCATAGTCAAATTTAGTACGCCTCAAGTGCGGCGCTACTCTAAGTACATGACGACACCTACCTCAACTAGAATGGAATGGGCCAGTTTCCTATGCACGAACGGCCCATTCCATTCGAGTTTAGGTAGGTGTCGTCTTGTTTTTAGTGTAGTGCCGCACTTGAGTCGTACTAAATTTGACTATGAAACTGGCCCAATGACTTTTGTTTTGCACCGATACCTTACATTGAATTATCCTGAATTAATCCCATGTTCAGAGTCATTAATCCTTCATATATTTCGGCCGATTATGATATGATAGACGTTGGAGATTGATAGCGTTCAAAAACACAGCCTACCTTTGACGTGAGCGATATTTTTGCTGTTACTTGTGAAAGAATTATTGGATAACCTATATTCTGATTTGTAAAATAATACACTTTTTAACCGTTACTAGATTTACCAAAACAATTTTAATATATATATATATATATATATACATATATATATATACGTGAAGTTATGTGATATAAAACCATTATTGGCTATAAATAATACCGTTATCTATAAATTACATTAGTATTAAAATAAAATGTTATCAATATTGGCCATAACAAATATTTTCTAAAAGTGCCGTCCTGACAAAATCCTACTAAACATGCTTGCGTTTACACAATTAGCTGTAATTATTATTGGTAGTACACTGCCAGAGTATATTTTAAATGTATATTCATTAAATAAACATAAATAATGATTTCCAGATAAAGGATGAGTCCTAGATAGCTCAATGACAAAACATAAGCGTACAAAGGTTCCAGAATTGATTTCCTTGTGTAGGTGTCATAGTTCAATTATACTTCATATACAGTAGCACCATGGATTTTTTGATGCTGACTGACAGCTCACAGACAGTTTTAAAAAGTTACCAGACCAAATTGCGTATCCCTACGCTGAACTAGATGATCTGCAAAAACATGTGTTTAGCAGCTGTCCCTTCTGAAAGTCAAAATGTAGGTATATGTCTAAATTTTCACTGTCAGAAGTCATTTGTGAGCTGTCAATCAGCACCAAATTATCCATGGGAATACTGTAGCTACTCTCAGTTGTTCAACGATCTAACATTAACCCGTGGACTCCTAATATTTTGATTTAAACTACCTGAATGTATAATATGGTTAGAGCACCTTTGTACAACGTATAGTAATGAGCCACATTGACTTCAAAGAATTTATTACAAAAAATACCTATAGCATTCTCCAACTAAAGTAAGATGAAAAGAGAAATAAATTCAATGAAGGTATATTATTAATAAGTAAATAAACTCAGTAAAGATAAGCCATTAAATAGACAAATTTATTGTTCGAAGGTTAGTAAAAAAATAAATTCCTCAGTGGAATTAAATAAATAAGTAAACACTCAACGGTGGTAGGTTTGTAATATTATGTTAATATTAAAGATGGGTGACTATTAAATCTTTGGAATTGCTGGTGTATCCTAAAATCACCATTATCAAACGGTAAAAGACCGAAATATCTTAATTTTGAGATTCTGGAAGCACTCATCGGTAAATACTTACATTTACCGACATGTCTTCTTATAAGTAAACGTAGGGATTATTTTAAATAACTAAATAACTGGACCCATAGTGTAGTGGATAGTGCAGCCAGCTTCGAGCCCAGGGGTACCATATTCGGTTCCCGATTGGTAACTCGGGAATTATTCCTGAAAGGGGTATTATACCAACAGTCATCAGGGTTTGGTTAGTTAAGCTTAAGCTAGGTTTAAGTGTTTCTACTGTTTTCACACCCTCACACTCACTATCAGCATCATCTCATCTCATCGGGACATGGAAAGGATTTAAGAATAGTACATTCAGGCGTCCCCTGGACAATGGTACATTAGTACTGGATAATCTTTCCACTACAGGGCTACAATTGATGTAGCACCGACACGCAATATTATAAATTAATTGAATGTGTTATTTTAGTTTGCTATTTTCATTTTTCCGTTTGGTTTTTGTTTTGAAATATATTTTCTATTGCATCAGTACTTTATAAATACCCATATTATTATTTATCTATAAAATTAGCCAAGTATTTTAATTTCAGTGGGTTAGGCTAAGTTTGTTCGAAGCAGAGTAGTTTTCCTCCCATTTATTCAACTCTTAGCATATGTTATGGTTCTCTACCAGATTAAAACTGAGCCACTGCACGTCCGCGAACAAATAGTGTGGCTCAGGAACATGTTAGAATCAGCAGAACATAATCAGGTGGAATCTCTTTATAATTTTTACCAGCTCTCAACGGTAAATTGCAACATTGATTACCCTCTCTTGAAAATAATTATAAATAATTAGGATACACAACATTTTGCGTCTGGCCCCTATTTTTATTTTATTTTTGTGAGCTATTGTATATTAACGGATAAAAATTATTCTTTTTTTTATTTAATTGAAAGGTGATTCTTAGCACATTTTTGACCCTCATTCTAACGTCACTGATAGCAAGTACTAATTTACAAAGACTAAAATAACAACTTATATAAACTCATGTCACTGCACCCAATATGAAAGGGGAAAAGGATATTGATTTGGTTCTCCTAGTTACATTCCATAATGGAGCACCAAAATTCTTTGAAGACATCCAGGAATCCCATGATCTTCAAGAAGTGGTTTGTTATTTCAAAATTTGATTTTTGCCCAAAGGAAGATGAAGGATATCCACCTTTAAAGCCTTTAATTTTAATAATTCAAAAGAACATTTAAATATTATCGACCATTTTAAAGGACGTTATACAAAAAATATCGTAGTTCTGAGATCAAAATAAAATGTTGGAAGCATATCTAGAGTTCCTCATCAAATCAAAATAATTTTTAATAGCGTTACAAAATAGTATTTTTAGATATTGTTTTTTATCTCTTTTTTTTAGCACTGCACCTCACTACTCGTTTGGGTTATACGCCTATGTACTAATTACTATATGTGTTAAGGATGAGGATGGTTATATTTAAAGGAGATGTACCCCCATTTGCGTGGAGGGAGAGGGAAAAATCATTTTATAAATAACCTTACTCAGTAAACCTGACCAGGATTGAACCTTGATATTCCCATAATCGGCAGTTAAAGTCTATTTCAAGAGTGACGCATAGGACCATAAGGCCACTGGTGTGGGTTTTAAGATAATAGAGGATTGTTTTCATGTTTTGGAAGCTTCACAACTGCCATTCCAATAAGAAATACCGCAATGTGAGGATGTTTTCCTTCAAGGAGGTAGTTCCCTTAATCATACACTATTGTTTGTAACAGTTGTGCTGTTGATGGTCCCATATGACACCGGGTCCTCTGACCAGTCGCCCCCCCCCCTCCCCCCCCCCCCCCCCCCCCCGGGCCCCC
>CABFVX010001223.1:57019-100205 GCA_902151425.1 Timema shepardi
GTCCCCCCCCCCCCTCCCCCCCCCCCCGTCGTGACGGGGTCCAAGGTGTGAGAGACCCCCTCGGCCGGATGTGGCTAGGTGCTGGGATGAAGGACAAGACAACACCCCCACTTCACCCCCTCCCCATATTTACACTCCACCCCTGAACATGACAGGGAAGTGTTGACCGTCACCTGCTTCTAGGATGACCGACTGATTCTCGCACGCGCGCACACACACACACACACACACACACACATACACACATTTTACCATAAATCCTTGTCACACCGCGTGACCACAGCGGAAGTTGTTGACGACTGCGCATGCGCCTGGCACGCCCCTCACACATATTTTTTTAGCACCACGTCTTACTACCCGTTCGGTTTACATGCTCTCACACTATTGGTGGAAGTAAATTATAATATAACACGATTATAGTAGGGAGAACAGTAAAAAAAGTTACTCAAACTATGTTCATACATTAATTTACCTAATATTCAGCTGTCACTCTTGCTGTATAATAGGCCTACCGACTTTTGAATTTCGATGATATGTAATAATTTTTTTAGTTATGTCAAAGACATTACTCATGTATACATAAATGCTGTTCATGATCACTTGGTTGTGGAAGCTATTTTATAGGTCATTCTTTGGTATTTTTTATTTATTTTTATGTTATGTTTCTTGGTTTGCGTAATTTTTAGGTATTTTTAGTTACCGTCAAGTATTTATATTGAATAAGTATATTTTTAATTTTTATCGATATTTTATAAATGCATAAATTCTCAAACATAGATTTTTTCAACACAGTTTTTGGGATGAAAAAACAGTATTGACACTAATTCTTTCCTCAGAAATAGGCTAATAGCTATTCCCTCCCAACACAGCCCTTTTCATCTTAGTTGTAGTGCCTCACCAGGAGTATATAGGACCTATATTTTACAAACATGCAAGCAAAGAGGAACCAAGTTCATGACCTACATTATCTTCATATCTTTACAAATGTGTGTTGAGAATAATTATGTTTGATTAGTATTTATCTATAGTATATCGATTGAATTTAGAAATATACTCATTCTACTTAATGCTAAAAAATGACTAAAACTAAGGCAAACAAACAAAAGACATAAAAATCTAAAATGACAAAAAGTAACCAAAATGACCTTTAAAAAAAGTGTCCACAACCAGAAGAATTTTAACTGAATTTATGTACACATGAGCATTGTCTGTGATTTATATAAGATGATATGTCAAAATCCAGATCCTAATTAACACTGTTTACCACTGAAAAAAAAATCTAAGCCTTTCATTCTGTCAGAATGTTACTTAATATTTCTGTATAACCTAACACCATCTCATTGACCCGGGACTCGCAATAAGGCTAGCTGCAGCCCTTCAAGTTCTACTCTTTTTTAAATATAGTAATATTTTTTTTTTATTTGGTATGTGCTCTTGTGTAATTATCAGTTATTTAAGCTATGATATCAATGACAAACATGAACACCCATGTTTTATAGTATCAGTATACTAGTTAAAAGCAACCAGAGTCCAATTTTCATTAAAAGAGCTTTATTATTATTATTATTATTATTATTATTATTAGCAGCACCGTGTCTTACTGCCCATTCGGGTTATACACATTTACGCTAATGTGTAATGGCAGGGTGATTGTGAGATGAAATGGAGGACCTACAGTTTAACGTGAGATCCAAACCACGGTGGAGGCCTGGAATTCCACACATTCATAAATATTGTGATAAATACACGTCTTGTAAGAGGTGAAAGAAGTTTGGCAATCAGAAAAATCTGTACTGGGACCGATGTTTGAACCCCGGACTCCCAGCACAAAAGTCGGACATCTTACTCCTAGACCACCAGTTCACCTAAAAGAGCTAAGGAGTTAATAGATATACTTTCAAATAATCATGCATATGGTCTTATTATCTGCATTTATCATCCGCCTCGGTGTTCGAAATATTCGAGGAGTCACACTCGCAATAAAATGGACTGCCGATGACGGGGAGATCAGCTCTATGTACTGAGGGTAGTTTTCTTAAAAGGTTTTTCACCCTCCCTCCACGTAAATTTGGGGATATTTCTTCTTGATTCAACTATCCACATCTCTAACACACTAGAGTAATTATTACACGAGCGTATAGCCCAGATGTGGTGTTAAAAAAAGTCTACTGCTATCATTTTTGATAGTTATTATCAATAACTTATAAAATAACACAGATAATACATTAAAATGTTAACAATGTTGGCTTTAAAAAATTATGTCTATTTTTTTTAAAAGGCTACTCCTAGGAATTTTTTTCAGAAAATATTACTTAACTCAATTAAAGAGATTAAGTTAGCTTAGACGTATAAGCACTGGCTTTATGCAACCACAACTTTAAAACCAAATTAAATAGTTGAAGATCTGCCAATACACAATTTCATAAAATTGTGCTCTTTAAGCTTACAGACACAGTTGTCAATATTTTTCAATCTATCTCACCAATAAATGATATTAAAGTACAAAAATTGATATAATTTGATATTTTTATTTGAACCAGCTCACCAAGATAGTTACAGGCCTTCTTATTCCTGCTTATTTAAACCATATCCAACTCCCAAACATATTAAACATGTACTTAATTAGGCTATGGTACACTATTATTTTTATATAATCCTTTTTTTTTGGAAAATGTTAAATTGTAAATTTTCTGTGATCATATTACAACATCTAAATACAGGTTGTGCCCCATGAAACTCAATTTTACTGAACTGTAAGCTTATTAAAAGAATTGAATAAATTTGTTACTCGAATTTAACTACATTTTCATATAATTACGTTACTATATTTAATCAATACAATATCAGTTGTGAACACGAAGACATAAGATCATTCGTGTTATATTTTAGTTGGTAATATCAAATTTAGAACAAAATAAAATATTCCTTTTTCTTTGAGTAATTAAAACACCATTAAAAGTCAAACCATTGCAATTTTTTTTCCTTGAAAATATATCTAAATTACATATTATGTAAACCTTTACGACTGTGCAATAAAAGATTAATTAATAATGAAGAGTTTAAAATTCTACCTATCTTTTAAAGTATGCAAAGTTTACTCATGTTGTCTTATTTTATTTGATTGAATATAAAATATATCAATCCAGGCGTTTTCCCCTCCCTTTTTCGTTTCTTTCTTTTCACCTTTCAAATCATCAACGTGATAAACCGTTATATGGCACATGAGCCTTTCGAATGTGCTTCATTATAGTGGCTATCACCTCCATTGAAAACTAACCATCCACCATCAAACGAGCGCGGAGAAAAAAAAAAGAAAACCTTTTACAAGTGTTTTTATGTCCACTTCATTATGAACCTCTTTATGAATTCTTGCCCACCTCTTTCCCTTCATCCTTATACTCCCCGCGGGACAAGACCATTAATTTGGTTCTCAGTGTGGCTATATACCGGTCCTTGCTTGTTGAGAAAGCCGCGGCGTGTCTTCTTCTGTTTACGATGTGCGCTCATTAGACACAAACCGGATGGGATGTTTAGTGTTGATACTCCACAGGATTACGATGACAAGTGCTAGAGACTTCATCTTCATACTCCCTCACATCTTTGGGCACGCAGATTGAACGTCAACGTTTGGCTTTGAAGGTTATATGGTGGTTGTGACTAGAATCCCGGATTAGTTTACTAAAAATTGTTTTTACTAAATGGTGTCACACTCTTCCCTGCGTAGATGTAGATATATTCCGTTCACGATAGGTTTTTACCTGGATGACAGTTCGAAAATCATATGTTTATGTTTTGGGTTGCCAACACTTGTAACAGATCACAGTTTTGTTATACGTCTAAAGATGTTTAGTTTCCTGTAATATATTACATTTAAAATAGCGTAAACTTAAGTTTTCTCATACTATTTCATTTTTTTTTATAATTTCTTTTTATCCAAAACGAAACAATATTTTTAACATAATTAAAAGTACTTATTCTTCGTTTTGAAACGTTATTTATTATGTTTAATATAGTGCATACATCAATACCTTTTAATATAGGAATCGTATTTACTTGAAAAAGAGAAAATTGTTGTCATTTTTTTACATACAATACATTATTTTATGATTATTTTATCGTATTTTGAAATATTTAACTGGGTAAAATATTTTCATCAACTGCGTGTCTGCATCATTGTTAATTTTGTTTTACCGTTATGTTCAATCATATGGTTTAGATTCATCAGTCGCCATTTTGAAGCTATGTTCGCTAGAAGTTTTTGTGAAAGTGGTGTGAATATTTGTTTGAGTGGAATAAAACTATAAATAAACTTTGTGTCCGACCTCAAATAAATATATAAATAATATTGGCCTAAATTACTGTGGTTAACTATCACATTAATATATTACCATCTGTTTTCATTACAGTCATCCAAAGTGATAGATGTCAGCTGTTGGCATAGTGATATATTAGGGATTACTTCTAGTAACATTTCGAGCTGTCATCCAGGTAAACCTAGCTCGTAAATGCAGATACCTTTCCTCTCTTTCCTTATCCCTAGCTCACTAGAGTAATTATATACGGATATTGTAGACGGGTGCTAAGATGTGATTGAAAAAAGAGCTTTAATCCTTCAAACTCTTAAAATATTTCATTTGGGGTTCGGGTAAGGTACAATTCATTTATTTTTGAAGGTAGCAGCCTTGTCTTGAGTGATTACAAACTAAGCTTATTTATTTTAAGCTATACCATAGTGAAACCATGCAAGGTAAATAAATAATTCATGAATTTATATAAATAAGCATTGTGTTTCACGTGGTCAGAAACCTGTGGTGAGCTCAAATATAGCTTTGTTCTTTGTACAGAGCACTCTAAAACCCTTAGAACAGAGATAATATGGCACTTCGAACGTGGTTTTTTAAAATATAATATGGTTATTACTGGTATCTTACGTGCGTTTTACTAACCACTCGATTACACCAAAACAGGTTTTGCAAACAAACGTAGCTCTGTAGCTAATATAGCGCGTAATTCCCCTGTGTTTATTTCATCACTGTGGAATTCAAGTATGGTAAAGGTGAGTGAAAAACCTTAACAACTTTATAGCTAGGGTACCCCGATTATATTAGTATGACTTTTTTAATTGTTTCAACTAGTAGATGAATCTAAGATTAAGGCAAAATAAATATAAAATTGCTTTGTTCTAATGCAATTTTATTAGAAAAAAAAATATTGTAAATATTTGTTTACGCATTTTTGTGTGTTGAATTCTAAACTAGAGTTTAGTTTGATATTAGACTGTTAGAGCTTTGTCTACACCTCCATAAAAAGCATAGGAATTATTTTAAAACAAAATAAAAAAGGACTGAAATCATTGTTTGATCATTAAGTCTGGATGCGAAACAATGTTTGTTTAACTGTTAGCAAACGGTCTGAGGTTTTTTCCCAAAAAATTTTCATCTTTTTCCCCTGTGTTTGTAAGCAGCAGGAAACATTTTTAGAAGAATCTAGAAACCGTTTATGAAAAGAATTCAAACAATGTTTCCTAGAGCATACTAAGCTTAAAAACCACTCTGTATTCATCTTACAGAATGGAATCTTCCACCCAACATGCAATATAACATTTTATTCTACTAGGGTCATATTTTAAACATCTTATTTGCTACTAATGAGTTTTTATCACTTCTGAAGGTGTTTAAAATCTGACTTTTTGTATTGTCCAAAGGTATAAGTTTTTCCATATGTCAATGTCAGTATCACGTGTTCGGATTGACATATCTTGGAACGTAATACACATTCTCAAAATGTCAATGTCAGCCCCACTCATGTAGATCAAGACCGTGTGTGATACATATCTGATTTCATGGGCAAGGTGAATGCTTCTGTATTATTTGTGGTTTTTATTGTTGGGACGTAGTCCCTTATCTACGTGTAACTACTTCTTTTAGAGTACCCTCCCTAATTCCTTTCTATTTTAAATTATTATATTTACTCGTAGTTCTGTGAAGAATATATCTGCTCCCTCCACGTTATTTTAGCTACTAAAGTATTAAGATTTATTTATGTATTTAAAGTTCAGATCTCTTTCATAATTTATCCTTTGATTTTAAGTAGATATTCTAGCTTTTTTATCAAGTTAGTTAGAAAACAAATCAATTCTCTAGCTATATTCATATAGAATATCCGATATTCCCGTGGCTTAGAACGTCAGTCAGCATTTTTAAAAACACACTCTAGGTATTCGATCGATTACTTATAATTATATATTAAAATCACTTAATATGAGCTATTAAACGGAAAACATTTTGAGAGACCACTATATTGAAACTAATAAGTGTTTTTTTAAACTGTGTACAGTAAATTCATTGTTCGCACTTGGTTCAAAGAATTTCTCTACCAAAATTATTTAAAATAGGTCCACGCATTTGGCAGCTATCACGGAACAAATGGGCCGATAGATTTTTGAATATTCACCTCATGAAACCGATAACCAGATTGAAAAAACAATGTTTTTTAAATACGCTGTTTGGACTTGGTTCAAGGAATGTTCCTGCTAAATTTCATTAAATTTGGTACGAGCATTTGACAATTACCGTGGGGCAAAAATCAGGACATCTGGATAGACAGACAGAAATACACAGATGAAATGTCAAGTAGTCAATATAAAACCGAAACCCACTATGCTCGGTCAATTAAAACCTCCCCGAATGTTCAAGTTTGAATTAATTAGGCCTACTTATATCCAGAACCCCTCTCGGGTCATTTTAGTGTTAGAATGAATCGTTGGGTATAGCGAGATCATAGTTAAAGTCCTTATTGGATGTACTGTATGTACTGAACCTACTGAGGGTGTTTTTTTTACCAAATGATTTCCCACTCTATGTCCACGCAAATTCTGTTATATTTCCTACAAAATTGCATCATTATCGTTCCTATTCCACTAACGTAATAAATGTATTATTAAAACCTAAAAGTCCGCCTGGTATATTTACATACCATTTTGGCTATTATTTATTTATCCTAGGGTTTAATCAAACTCTTTTTTTTAATTATTCTATTTTGTTGAATAATATAGATTTACTGTGTTATTTGAGAGGACTACTTCTTGATGATTAGCTTTATATTAGACTACACGAAACGTGTAAGCTTTATTTGTTCTTAAAACAAAGTGAATTTGATTTCAAAGATAGTTTGATCATAATCGTATTTATATGTATTTATTAGGTGAATATATTCCTTTCTACAGTGATTTGAGGGTTTCTATAAAACAAATTTTAATTTTAATTAAAACTTATACACCGAAGATGTGTCCGAAATAGTTTTCAAGAATATTTAAAAGAAAATCCACTTTAAAAAAAAAATATTACTACAGGAAGTTATCAGAGCTCTAAAAAACCGATTATAATTTCATTTTATTTTAATTAAAAGCATTTACATTGAAGACAATGGTGTAACTGTTAACACATTTTTTATAATGAAGCCACATCAATATATAATTGACGTTAGTCGGTGAATGTACGGAAGCTAGCAAGAAACTAACGACCACTGAACAATGACCAGAACATTTCATATTCCTGTGAACATTTAGAAAACTGTCAAAAATGTTTCGATGGGACGCCGTTTCTTAGGTAGGTCACCATAACCCCACTGTCAACTACGACCACAAGGAAAATGCACCATCACGCCACTGCCAACTACCACCACAAGGCAAATGCACCATCATTCCATTGCCAACTACCACCACAAGAAAGATGCATTATTGTGCCATTGTAAACTACCACCACAAGAAAGATGCACTATTGTGCCACATGTAAGATGCAATATTGTGCCATTGCCAACTACCACCACAATAAAGATGCACTGTTGAGCTATTGTCAACTACCATGACATGTAAGATGCAATATTGTGCCATTTCCAACTACTACCAAAAGGAAGATGCCATCACGCAAGTGCTTCAGGGAGTATAGAAGCAGTCATCCGTCAACGCCGATGCCTAGGGTACGCTTCTCCATTAGATGAGCTAGAGATTTCTGGTTAGATCAATTGTCTCTGCAAGCCTTCTGTACGATGCCTGTCTTTATGGACTGTCTGAAAACATGGACTCGAACTAAGGATCATTTATGGTAAGATCCACCGGGTTTTATATTAATTATAGGTGATAGTCATGAATTATATAACAAGTGGGCCTACTAAATAAATATGTTTTGTATGTTTTATATTGGAATTTTAACCCTACCTATTAATACTATAGTACATAAATAATTATATCACCACAAAAGCGAATGAAATACAAGCTAATAAAACAGGGTGGGTTTGGTCCTGTAAGATAAGAGACTCCTCTGTCTCTACCGGATTGCTTGCCAATATTTATCACCGCAGAAAATGTTGGTGAATTCTTAGGGGAATAACAACACAAACATCATTCTATTTAAATTAATAAGATAATATACAGATGTGCTTGAAATAAAAAAGTTTATTAGATCAATATATCTTTGAGAGGGCATTTCAATGCTACAGTGCTATATGACATCATATATTCAAAAATATAACTGAAGTAATGTAAGTATTAATGATTGTATTGTATTATTACAGATTCAAAAAACAAGTTTTACAGGTATGAAAAAAAGCATTTGTTTTATCCTAAAAATAATATAATACGTAATGTGTAAAGTAGTAACACGATTGAATAATATGATACAGCCACATCCGGGCCGTGTCCGAATAATCCACGAGCTACGAACTTGCTCACTTTACTGGATTTAAAATTTCAATGGCGTCGACTTAAAGAGCGGAAGTTATTTTTGATGGTGTCAGAATTCTCTTAAAGTGTGCTGATGCACCACATACAGCGCAATTTATTAAATATCAGACACAACGTACCCATTATTGTGCATTTTAGTTAAAATAATGTTTTAAATGGAATAAATAAACGTAAACTCTTATATATAAGCAATATATTTGCTACGCAATTTGTTAACTTATATTTATCAATAGGCTAAACATTTGTAAGTAGCACTAAAAACTAATTTTAAAGAAATTATATTTTTAGTTCAAGAAATATGTTTGGTGAAAATATAAATACTTGTGATAATCTAAGAATAATTAAGAATAATATTTTATTGATATAATAAGATTAGTAACGGGAAAATAAACATTGACATATATATTGCTGTCACTAAAGTCTCCAAAGAAAGCGCATAAGGCAAAATAGACCAAACACAATCAAAAATCAATCTCTTTGGCATGGCAACACAGCTTCCATAGGTGGCCACTATATGGTTCTAAGTGTACTGTAATGTACGAATAGTTTTATGCAACCTATGCACTTAAGGGTGCCAGAAACTTATTTTACTAAAGTGTGCAGTAGAATGCACAAGTATTTAGTGCGCAGACTATTTGAATACGGCCCTAATCTGGCTCAAATATGTTAAGACTCATTTTGATATATAATAAACTAGCAATTAGACCCGTTCTTCTCATGGTTAAACAGCACCAAAAATACATCACATTAGAACGTTCAACAAACAGCTGACAATTTTTTGATAGTTCCTTGTTGTACAATCCAGAGCTAACTATGGCAATCACAAACCAATCATGGTAGTCTATAAATTAAAATGAATTAAATATTCACAAGGTGGGTTCTTAAATAGACCCAACCGATTATCAACGTAATAATTACTACTATCGTAGTTTACTAGACTGCCGATGATGGGGAGATATAAGTTAGAATCTTGGTCGGGGGTACTGAGGTTGATTTTGCAAAATAGTTTTCC
Source organism: Timema shepardi (assembly GCA_902151425.1). Classification (NCBI taxonomy): domain Eukaryota; kingdom Metazoa; phylum Arthropoda; class Insecta; order Phasmatodea; family Timematidae; genus Timema; species Timema shepardi. The sequence continues at coordinate 66,772 of CABFVX010001223.1, forward strand.
ACAATCCCTCTACGAAAATTCTGGCACATTTCCTCTTAATATAACCTTCCTAGCCCCTAAAACAATTAGAGTAAATAGTGCATGAGCATATAGCACAGTGCTGGAAAAAGAACTTAATGAGAACTTATTTCTGACCGTTTCTATCCTATTTAATTTTAGGTAGCGTAATTCTACGCACAAGTTTTAGAATTTTAAATGAGTTAGAAGTAATTCTTTACTATTATTTAACATTACTGTCAGTGATAACTTATGGCATATTTTAAAACAGTTTTTGTTTATTTGTAAACCAGCTGAACACTCTTGATCAGTGGTATTCAGTCTTTTTTGTTTGAGTATCCCCCAAAACATAGATTTTCTTCAACTATGTATCCCAAAAAATGTTGGTGCATAGTGCAATAGTGCATGTTAAACATATTTCATAATCTACACGTGAACTAATTAAAATAACCTACATCCAAAATAATGTATTAAATAATAAATATATATATAAATGTAAATATATATGTGTGTGTGTGTGTGTGTGTGTGTGGGTGTGTGTGTGTGTAGCGGTCAAAGTCAGAAGTCGATACTAATGAAATACCAGCCCCTTCTAATTTTAGCGACATATATTAGACCTAACCAAAGCAGAAAATATAATGTATGGTATTTCATTATCAGGCATAGTTTTGGCTATTTCCTATCTATTAAATTATATCGTCTATTTTATATATTACCAAGTGCACAATTGGTTTAAGCTATGTCCTATCTAATGGAGGGAAAGAGGTTGGGGGGGGATCCGGTCCGCACTTAGCCCCACGGTTATCCCCACCCGAGGGGTGATTCCCTAGCTCCAGTGGCTAGTTTAGGTTAGGTTAGAATGGGATTGTGTTGGATAATACTTTCCAGAACTTCAGGCACTGGCCAGCATGTAGTGGTCAGTTTGTGATTTGGCTGGCCAGAACGCTAAATAAAGATTTCCTCGGTCAATATTTTGTGATTTGGCTGGAACAGCTGGCCAATGTGCGAAGAGTCAAGCCAAATCACGAAGTGGCTAGTTTTGGGCTTTGACCATATCATATGTATGCATATATAATTTAACATATTCCGTTTTATGTCTTTACGTAACCTCAGGGGAACACAACTTCTCCTATTAACACATTTTTGTTGTAATATAAACATTTCTTACGGCTTACCTTATAATTTTCATTGTCATGAAAACAACTTTAGACGGTTTATTAAAGTGTATTAAGGTTTTTATAATAGTCAAATTAAACTTCAATAAATATGATAATAATTTTTGTACAGTATTGAAAAATTTAGAGATGATCTCCAACAATTTTTATTTTAGAACAAAAGTTTGCTAATAACGAGAGCACAAATATTTTCTCGAACAAAAATTTAATATTAAAAATCATTCATCTCTCTGTTTAACATCTTTAAGGTAATTTGAACACCAAAATTTGATTTCACGATTTTAACAAGTGTATAATTATAATATGTAAATAGTAATTCAATTATTTCAAATCATTACAGTTCACGAGCTATAAGGGGTCAAATTTACTAAATGTATGGGGCTGAAATTTAACATAATTAAACATTCATATAAGGTGTACACAATGAAATATTTATATTACTATTGATATTAATATAATGAATATTGATATATAATATTAATATGTATTAATATAATTAATATTTTATTGAAATATTAACATGTACTAATAATATTAATATTTATTTAAAATATTAGCATAAATTATAACTCGTGAACTGTAATGATTTGAAACAATTGAATCACCTTTATATCATATAACCGCTATATACTTTTTAAAACTATGCAATAGAATTTTTATGGTCGAATTACCTCAAGTCGTGTATCACCAAATATAGATCCTCTTCTGACTTTCGGCAAAATTATCTAACCTAACGTAAGTGGATACGTAAGGCAAATATTGTCTTAATTGACGATCAATTTATTGTATTATAGCACCAAAGGGAAACTAGCGAACAAGTGACAAGTCAATTCAAGCAATATATCTCAAGGGAACAGGATGTGGAATGTGAATAGGGCTAGTAGGCCTAATGGCTACCTGTGACTTATCTCTAAGTTATGGTCCAGAAGGTGAAATTGATATGTTTATTGTTATCGCTTTTAGAGTTAGTTTATTAAATTATATATTAAAGTTTACGATTCTTTTTCTGGTTTTAAAATAATTAATGTCCCAATAAATGGTATTACTATAAATACGTGTTTGGTTATTATAGTGTGTCCTTGATATTTAAAAATGTCTTAGCTAGAAATTTACTATGACTTTACCGTGTCCATGGTAAATTAAATGAACTATAATTAGCTTTCTTTTAGGGGAACAATAAATTAACAAATAGTTTGCGTAACTTAAAGGTGGTATGCAATCATTACTTCTTCATCTATTATTATGGTTGAAAGAAAATACAAGAAAGAATGTCTAAACAAAGGCCACTGGGCATAAAGTACCCGTGTAGATATGTGAATTATACATAATTATGTTATCTCGTAAAAACAAAGCTGTGTTATGTGTAGGACTCGCTTTGCTTTACCTCCAATGAGTTTTATTTGCAAGTGGATGTAAACTAATGTAATTCCAGAGCAGTTTTTTGATAGGGCCTACCGTTTAGCCACAAGAAACCTCCAAAGAAAGGTCCGCACCGACTTTAAAGTTGCTTCGCCATTTTGATTTTTTTTGTTAAAACTTACATTTTTTAACTTTTTGGAACTTTCTCGTCGGTTACATACTAGAAGCTATAAGTTTGACAAATTTCAAGTTTCTAGCTCATCTGAAAGTGGATAAACATTAATGTCAGTGAGTCAGCCATGTGGCTTTATAGTAGTATAATGTTTATATTTCCCGATACTCTTTCCTGCATAAGCATATGTAGCCTATCTTTTCAATTTTTTCATTTATTTGAGGTTTTTGACGTGCACTTTATAGACCGATGGATTATATCTGCACACGAGAGTTTCAATGGGCGAGGATGAAAGGACCTACCAATTTTACCAAGAGAGGTATTTTCACATACCTTCCAGGGTTTCTTTATACGCCACAATCGACATGGGACATACGGCTTTACTTCCCCTACGAAGAAAGTTGTGCTAAGGATTGTAATCGCTCAGGAAAAATCCATCGACCTCAACTGTGTATATTACCTACCCAAACCTCAGAGGTCACGTGGTCTATAATGTCAACCATATACGCTAGTAGGGGTACACTGGCTCTAAACTACTCTCCTAATTCCAATGCCCAAGAATAAGTTGTTAATACCTAATGTGTAAAAATCCAGCTTACCCCTTAATTTAAAATATATTTTCATAAAAGATTTACTACACATATTAATAGTATTTATTTGTTTGTCTATTCATCTAGTGAAATAAGTGAAAGCTTTAAAATGTAACTAACGAATTACGCATGGATTTACCTAGCTTTATTATGTCTAAATAATTAAAATTGAAAGGGTTTATTTATAAGGAATATATACATAAGCATTTTGGTAGTAGGAATGGCTTGGAAAATATACTTTTTTATGGTCAACACTGCCAACATTTTACTACACTATATATATATACAAATATATAAATATGTATAGGAATATATAGACTATCACTTTCAGTATCAGAAATTAATTATAAGGTATATCTTCTTTGTTATAAATCTTTATTCCCTTCTCCTTCTTTTATATCAGCTTTAGTTTTCTATTACGATGACATGTTTCGGTGATGTAAATCCATCTTTAGGTTTGAATAAAACCAATGTAATTGTAAATTATTTTATAGAAATATGTAAATAAATTTATAAATTTAAAAAGTTTGACATTTGAAATGAAATTAATTAAGAAAAATTATAATATGATTTACGAAATGGTATTTAATATTTCGACTGAACGCCTGAAACCCTTGGCCATTGATACGGGAATGGTACATCACTAGAAAGTCAAAGGTTGTAGAATAATGTGGATTTTAATTTAGTACTCTCTATTCACCCTAAAAGGTGTTTCTTTTATGATTTAGTTATCAGGTAAAAATAATGTTTACCTTTCAAAATCTGAATTATATCCCTTGTTCAATTATATAAGCAACAATAATTATCTCACTTTAATAAACATTACTAATTAATATATGTAATGTATTGCCACAGGTAATATTTTTAGAGAATGGATGTCATTATATCATTCGTCTTGTAAGCTTCTGAAATGGCAAGCATTTAAAAATTATGACTAGGTTTGAAACATGATATGAGGGGACAGCGAAGGTCACAGCCCATGCTTCCAAGCGAGTCAAATAATTTCTTTACTTGAAGATGTAAATATGCTCAATCCAAATATGTCACCACTAATTATACCCCCTCCTTAGGCAGGACATTATGACGTCAGACACAGCCGAGGTGATCTGGATCTCTTTCTGTTTTAAACGATGGCCACTTTTATGATGTCACGTTCTAAATATAGATTCAGCAACTTTTGGGAAGCTCATGGACAAATGCAAGTTTGTATTCGGGTTGATTGGGGAGGAGGTTGGACACTTCTTCGGTGGACATTAAATTTGTCCAATTTCTGTTGATTCACATAGAGTTTGGCTATTTATTTGGTGGACAATAATTTATTAAATTTGTTTTGGTTGAGTGAGAGATTGGCTCCTCCTTCAGTGGACACTATGTTTGGTTAATTTGTGTTGATTAGGCCAGATATTGACAATTTCTTTAGAAGACATTTATGGCCAATTTGTATTGATTGGGGACGATATTGGTAACCTCGTCAGTGAACATTATGAGTAGGCCTATGTAATGTGTGCTTATTGTATAATATATTGGATACGTCTTTGGCAGATTTTATGTGTGGCAGATTTGTATTGATTGGCTAAGAGATTAGAAACTTCTTCACTGGGAATTATTTGTATCCAATTTGTGTTTATTGGAGAAAAGATGAACTACTTCTTTGGCAGGAATTATGTGTGGCCAATTTGTATTTATCAAAGAAGAGATGGACAACTTCTTTAGTGGGCATTTTGTGTATTCAATTTTTGTTTATTGAGGAAGAAATTTTCAACTTTTTTGGCAAGAATTATGTGTATGCATTTTGTGTTGATTAGGGAAGAGATCGGCTACTTCTTTAGCAGGAATTATGTTTATGAAATTGTTGTTAATTGAGGAAAAAGCCCCCTACTTCTTTGGCAGGAATTATTTGTACACAAAGTGTGTTGTTTGGTAAATATATCGGCTTCTTCTTTGGCAGCAATTATATTTATGCAATTTGTGTTTATTGAAGAATATATCAGCTACTCTTTTGACAGGAATTATGTATGTCTAATTTGGGTTGTGTGTTTACATTCTTAAACACGATTTAGAGTGTTTTTCAATAAGTTTCAAGAGTTCTAAATCTTTATTTCCCCTCCCCCTCACGCTAATTTTACTTTATTATGGATTAATAAGATTATGACAATCTGGTTAAATTGAGTCATCCTCATACCTCCTTTACATTACATCAAATAATATCACTATCAATATATGCCTGTGTTTATTATAATATATAAGTAAAAAATGTGTCTATGATACAATTAATCCCATATTTCTGAATAGGATGGTGAAAGATAAAAGTGACAGGGTACTGAGGGAAAAATTCCTTCTTATACCCTTCCCTCATAGCCTAAAAACTGTAACCGTACTATGATGTGGTTTACTCTATTTGTTCTTGTTCTGACATGAAATTTCTCTTCAGAATGTTTCTAGTAGAAATAATGTTAAAATAATTCCTGGGAAGAATCTCCCAGACCTCTCTTTCCATTTAGGAACGATACCCTCAACCCCCTAAATTATTTATTTGTTACGTCACTGTACCTAGACCATATAATATGTATAGATAATCATGTTAATATCTCATCGCTTTAATACAACAACAGTCATTTAATGTTAAGAGTAAACAAAAATAAATATTTATTTTTCTGTCATAAGTCAAGCAAATGGTTTTAAATCTCCTTCTATTCATCGCAGACCTCACCTCCATATAAAAAATACAACAAAATTAAACTTCCATTAAAAACTCTTGGTGCATGTATTTTCTATTGACGTCAACTTGTCAAGTCAGGTGGCTTTATCGACACGTTTGATTGGCAGTCTTGGACGCACAGGTAACTTGTTTTATTGCTCCTTTGAAGCCTGAACTCTTAGAATAAAACACGTCAACTCCAATAGGATACAGTAGAATTTCATACATAAGAGGTTCACTTATTCCATAAATCCGGTAATTACACGCTATTTAAGTTGTATTTTATTATTTCAAAACACAGTTAAGACCAAATTGAGGGGGAAAGATATCACCATGTCCTGTAGGATTAGAAATCTTACTTAATCTATGGCATTAAAATATCAAAAGTTCATTGCCACACTTAAAAATACGACACCTATTCTTATCTTGAAATAGAAATATCCAGCACATCTAGTTACACCTTATATCTTTCAGGTCCATTCTAATGTTTTCCTCCCATATATGTTTATGTCTTCCCAATGGTCTATCGGGTTTGACAGTTAGCACCCTAAACACGGCTCTATAATCTCCCATTGGCGAAGCATGTCCTGCCCACTGTAATCAAAAGCTACTATCACATGGCCCTTGCTTGTACTATAAATCAAGTGTTGTAGCTAGTAGCGTCTAGATAACTAGCTAGTACAATAGAAACAGAACTAGAGTATTCAAACGCTGCTAGTTTGGCACTAGGTTCTAGTGCAAATATTTATGGAACGTCAGAGATTAATTTTAGGTGCAGCAGCTGCATCAATTTTTAATAATGATATTGAAAATTATTAGAGGGAGCGTAGTAAAATAATATGGACACGGGACTGGCTGTAAAGACGAAATAATGCTCGTGGGTTGTTAAAAATGATACATTCGGTGTGACACTAACCTTTAATATCAGCCTTAATTTGTATTGGTGTATTTACGATATAGTCAGAGGCCCATGGGTGTCCAAGTACAGTATCCTTGATACACAAATGTTCTTTTTAAGGCACACACAGATTTTATATTCTAAAAAAACAATCACACAAGGTTGGCTGCTATCAAGTTTTATTTAAATTAAAATTGGGTCTGGATCACAGTTTGTCATTTTTAGATGACATGTTTCTAATTAAATATATATATAATATATTGTAATATAATGACGATTTGGTATTATATAAACAAGTATGTTTAGAATAATTTTCTGCCAACAACAAAATCCCATCCGATGACTATGTTGGCACCATTTATACCATTTCTCAACACACAGACTAGTGTCGGAACCAGTACGAAAATAGCGCCTGTTCTATCCTCACATATAGTATGGTGGCCCGTACCAAGAGGCAGAACCAGTATAGCTTTTCTGATTCATACGACGCTAGATGATGACGTGCTAGCAAGTGCTAGATAGTACACTGGATTTCAAGTACGAGCTAGTGTCGTGTGGTACTGGTATAAGAGACGTGATTACCCTAAAAATATTTTGTGATGACTGCAGGGCCTCCCAGAGGGGCAGTTTGCCCCGGGCCCCCACTCAGTGAGGGGCCCCGATAATCCAAACAACTTTTGTTTTAGAAAATTTAATAGCATGTTTTTTTTACAATTTCTTGATCACGGTTTTTTAAGGTAGTTTAAGTAGAATAAAAGGGTGTTACAATATTAATTATTAATTATGAATGTTTTTTTTAATCATCCAATTGTATTTATAAGAAATATTATGCCATTATCGTTGATGGCACGGTTGTTGTGTCACATATCGAGCACTTTTGTTTTCAGATATGTAATACAAAGAAACGGAAAATGGGTGGTTTATTAGAGCTTCATTAAGCTTTGACAGGAAGAAAGAAGCATATATTTCAGAACAGATCGAGAAAGTCTTAGAAGAGTGAAACTTAGAGCTAGCACGGTGCACGGTGCACGGTGCTACGATAACTCCTCTGACATACCAGGTACATTTCAAGATGTAAGAGCAAGAAGTTTTGAAAAAAAAATCCTAAAGCATATTTTTCACCATGCAGTGCGCACACGTTAAATATTTGTAGCACAAATACTATGAAAACCAATTTAGAGGGGAAAGTTTATTTTGGCAATATTTAGAAACTCTACAATGTATTTTCTATCAGTCATGCGAAATGAAAAATTCTTCAAAATACTGCTGATATCTCTCTTCAATCTATTTCGAAAACTGGATGGAGTGCAAGAGTAGACGTTGTTGGTCCTTTATATTCTTTGATTAGGGTTGAGGAGTAGCTTAACATGCCACCGGAGGGCAAAGCAAATGTATCGGGTCTAATCGAGCGGCTGCAATCGTTTAGATTTACCCTTCTCATTACAATAAGGTACAAAGCTTTGTAGTGCATTGATGATAGTAACAGTGTTCTAAAAAGTTCTAAGCTAACAATGGAAGAGGGAACAGAAACTGTCAAGAGTCTAGTGGAGGAAATTTAATTTTTGAAATAATCCTGGCTATGTTTGCTTACAGAATCAAAATAAGTCCCTTCTAGCTTGGGAATCAAATCAGAGTTGAATGTCTCAAGAATTCGTTTAAAACGAGAATTCCATGATGAGAGAGGGAATGTTGACTACAAGTTTGAGTCTCCAGAAACTAGATTCAAAGTGCAGGTGTTCATTCCTACATTAGATCTGCTCTTGTCTGAATTACGTAACCTGGCTGATAGGATGGTAGAATAATTGTCAGTATTATTCTCGCCTCTTCTGAACCTAGCATATGATGTGGACACCTCGGCTACTCTTGCTGAAACTTTGAGGGCAGTATATCCTCATGACCTTCACAAGAAAATCTCATAGAAGAAATTAGGCTATTTTACAAAATACGGATAAAGTCGAACTTGTGTTTTATTGGAAATGTGAGCTCTGCCCTTGAACTGATCAATTGTTTATTTCGAAAGGGTCTAGAAACAGTATTTCCACACATTTGCATTTATTTAAAACTCCTAACAGTATTTATTAGCTGTGTCAGTAGCATCAGGGGAGCGCACTTTCAGTAAGTTGTCTTTGATTAAAAAATGTTTTCGTTCATCCACTGGTAAAGATAGACTAAACCATTAGCTAAATTGGAGTATTGAATATGATCTTGTTAAGAAAATAAGTTTTGAGGATATTATTGATCAATTCGCTGCAATGAAAGCTCGAAAATTTGATCTTCAATTATATGAGAGTGAACGTACTTAAGTATTTAAATGAAATTACTAATGAAGCTTAACCATTATTAAGCAAACTTTTATATAATATCCACAACTTAAGATTATCTTGATAAAAATAAATCAAATAGATTTTTAAAAAATTGCCACTGGGTTCCCGTTCGAGCTATATGTATAGATTATGTACTTACTACTAACTATGCTAATATGTTAGGGCTAGGAAGGTTAATTTTAGAGGAAGTGCACTCACATTTACATTAAAAAAAGCGTGGAAAACCACCCACAATACACCCGGGTGAGATTCAAGCCCCGAACTCATCATCGGCAGTCTAGTCTACTGTAAGTGTGACTCCTTAGACATTGATAAGAGGAAGATAAGCAAGTTTGTGTTTATTATTTTTGTGAAAGGGGGCCCCTAAGCTCTATGAGCAGCTCTGGATGAGTACAGGGTATGTAGATCATCATTATGTAACCTACACTCCCCAGTAGTATCATCCCCTTGTGAATCAAATATCTTCCAAGTACCTTTTTTTCACATCCTTTATTTGTTTTCGTAATGTAAGGTAAGAAATCACGTTTCACACCCATATAAAACCACGGATAAAATTACTGTTTCCTTTATTCTGAGTTTTACATTCCTTGAAACAAGGCGAGATGACAACATCTTACTGACCGAGTAAAAGCATGCATTTCCCTACTGTATCATTTTCCTAATTTCCAATCTAATATCGTTATTGTTAGTTAAAGTTGTCCTAAAATATTTTGACTCATTAACCCTGTCAAATGATTATGTTTTTCACAGTAATATATAACTTTTCGTCCCCAATCTGTGCTCTTTGTGTGATTATATAATTAGTTTTTTCAGCGTTCACTTCTAAACCTATTTCCTTACTGTCCTCTATTAATATTAAAGAATTTCATGAAAAGGTGCAATTATATCATTTAAATGGCATTTTATGGGAAATACATCTATTTTGAGTTCAAAGTACAAGATTAGAAGCATAAATCTAACCTGAATCAAAGAAATAAAGTCATGTTTAACAGGAACACAACAGAAAATTAGAAGATATACCGGTAATCGTTGAAATTACAAGCTACGTATGAATACATCACAAAACTATGGTAACTTAATTTTTAGAGCCGATTAATATTTATAAATTAGCCCAAGTATTATAAAAGCAAAATGAACATGGTGTCTTAATAATTAATAACTATATCGGTTGTAAATAAGATCTATCCAGTTCGAAAATAATAGTAACAACTACTTCCTAGAGTGGTATAAAACCTAAATTTACCAGGAAGGTAAAAGAACCACTCCAAATAACTATTAAATTTTGAAAATTTAGAGTTTTAAATAGTGACTCCAGGAGTAAGAGAGTAAGATAAGTGGGATATTAAGAGAAAATTACATTATGGATTAAATTAAAAATTGTCAGGAATTAAGTGGGACAGAAACGGGACGTGACAAAATTAGTTGAAAACGCAGGGACATTTCTAGGAAAGCGATGGACTATGGCTGGTCTCGGATGCACGGTATTGCTGAGGATCTGGATTGGACGCCGGACCTATCCCTAATACTTTGACAGGACGGGAAGGAACCAAGGATAAGAAGAGATATGGCTGGGTCTGCTTAAATTTTCACTTGACCTGGAAACATTTGGAATTAAATATATCCCAAGGTTAGAACAGTTGGGCACCCAAGCTATCAGTTGGTATGAGAGGGTGGCTACCATTGCTGCCAAGGATAGCACCAACAAGCCTTCTTACTACAAGGATAACGTGCACAACACTGTGTGTAAATACAGAAAATCGCATCTAGTTTTAAGTTAAGCTAAGAGTATTTATTTTAGAATAGCTTAGGCTAGAATTCTTATTCCATTGTGGGTCTCAAATAAAATGATATATAGGGAAAGTAGAATTCAAAACAGTAAAGTAGAACGATACGACTCGCTATACAACTTCTAGAAGGTAAGTATAGTAACATTTATTATTTTTTAACTCAAGAAAGGAGGAGCCAACTCCTCCCGCCGATGGAAGCTGGCCAAGGGTATAAGTTAGGGGAGCTCCCAGTTTTCCGGTTATGACAGGGATTGTTGGGGGTAGCGGGGGCTGGAGTCCTTGATTCCTAAGTTGCCCACTGCACACGTAGAAGTGCGTGGCTACGCCCAAAGAACACAGGCATGATGGGCTATAGTTAAGAGGTATCTGTTCCTCAGACAAATAGATGCCTAACCATGGCATGGCAGATGAGTTTCCACATTGAACAGTTGCTACGCGCATAAACGGACAGCCACTAACACACTCACTTTCGTGCCCAGCCTGTATATAACCGTAATGTCTTTGAAAATGAAATGAGGTCAACACGGAATGAATGTTTATTTTTTCAATCCATAGTTAGTTGTGATCGTATATTGGTGGCGTTGTTGGTTAAAATAATAAAACTTCATTTATTTAAAATCTTATTTATTATTCACTTGCACCAATTCTTTAGATAGTGTGTTAAATTAACCAACGAAATCATATATTTACTATTTATATTACTATTTATTATACTGGTTGGTTTCTAGTATTTCACTTGATACACGTCACTCGTATTAGCTAGTGTGAGAGTGGCCGTCTACAGATTTAAGATAAATTCACAATATCAATTACTTTAGCCATGATGTCATATAATTACTATTGACTATCACGCCTGCTTTTCTATTAAAATAATTTGACCCGCGGCGAATACCCGAGTGGTTAGCGTGAAGTGTTGATCAAAGATTCACAAAACTTGACTCCCAAGAGTTGACAAGGGAACGTCCTTAACGTAAGCCTGGTGAGACAAGAATAACAAGTCTCCTAATCGACTCAACTGATATTTTTTCAAATATCAGGAAAACCCTCCCATTGGTCTTCATGATCCAATATGGACGAACTTAGCTGTCCCCCGGAACTTTATTGTGGTCCAAGAAAAGGGAATAAAACCACACCCCTTAACCGCTTTTAGGAAGCTATTGTTAGACCGAAGGTGACTCTCACAATATTATTTAATACCTGGATAGCAGGTTATTAACCTTGCCATCCCCGTGACTGCCTAGAAGGTTGCAAACAACATCGTATTTTCTACCGTGTTAGTAAAGAATCGCAGTAAAAGCTCTGACCTATATATGCTGTAAAACTATTTACTTGGTGGTGTCCTTTATCCCCTGGATATATATCATTCCAAATGACAACCCCTTCCTGCTAGAGAAGCTAAAGTTTTCAGTCAAAGTTTACTTCGCAATAGCCACTAGAAAAGCTCAGGGCCAGTCCACCAAGGACACAGGAATCGAAATTAAGAACACCTTACTTTTCACGTGGTTAATTTTACGTTGCATGTTCTAGAGTTAGTTCGCTAAATAATCTAGTTATTTTTAGAACCAACAAGGAATACATAATATATTGTGCATAGAAAAGTTATAACGTAACTTTAAAATAAATATTGGCTCACATTAATAGATTATATTCCTAATTTTACACTAGTCAGACTAATTCTCAGGTTTGGTCACACAGTTTAAACTAATAAAGGAGTGATATTTTAAACAATTTAAGATGTTATTACTTTTCCCATTAATAAAAGAAAGTTACTTTATAGATTCTCCGTGCCAAAAAGGGTGTATCATATAGTATTGTTTATAAAATATATTTTTTAATATTCTTATTCATTTTCTAAAAAACTCTATTATGGATATTGTATTTAAATTGAAACCTTTTGTTTGAAGTATTTAACATTTTAATCATAGGTAACACAATTTCAAACACTAGTGAGAGTTTACATTTAATTATATTACTATTAATATCAAACTGTCAATACTTTGAAAACTAACCAATGGTGGCTAAAGGGTTTATTAATTGGTTCATATCCACTTCAGTGGCCGCATGGTCTAAAGCGCTACTCTCGCAGTAGAGTAAACTGCCGATGGCAGGGAGATCGACATTAGGATCTCGGTTGGGTGTAATGATGGTGGTTTTTTTCCCAAAATGATTTTAAACTATCTCTCCACGCCAATTCAGGTACACTTCCTATTAATGAAACCTTCCTCATCCCTTAAACCATTAGTTTAATTAGTACTTACGCCTATAACCAGAACGAGTATTAAAACGCAGTGTTAAAAAATCTCCTTTTTTAATGCTACTTTAAAAAAGTTATGCTTATATTAATCGGCAAAATATTTTTTAAAGACTCGACCAAATAACAAAGTGAGACCTCCCCTTTGTTCCACTCCTCTGGTCATTCCCACTAAACGAGTGGTGTCATCTATTGGCTAGACCCACGTGTTCGGTTTCCTTGACATTATCTCTTCATCTCGACCCCGATGTCCCAGTACTGTGGTTCCCTAGCGCGCCGCTTCATCAGCGCTCGTGTCGCACGTCAGGAACGGTCCGGGTAAAAGAGATGCCGGCCTATTGTTCTCCAGGTTTCACGACATTGCTGCAAAGGTACTAGGAGCGAATTAGTCAACACCACAACCCGAGATGTGGCTTAGTTTATGTTTCAATAAGATGAGATTTAGAGAGATAGTGCGGATTTATGAGGAAACAAGACCATGCCGTGGTCGAGAGCAATGGTCTACATTAGTGTTTCTTAAAGTGGAAGTGAAGGGGAAATGAGTAAAACCCTTTTTTTTTTTGCAGTTTTTATATCAAAACATTTTGATCAAAATAAATCAAATATTCCTTCATTTAAAATATTTAGTTTGATTTTCTTTACATGGTGACCTCAAGAGTTATTGAATATCTATCAAGATGTTCTGGATCTTAATGGCAACGTTTTCTTTTAAATTAAAACGTCATCTAATACCATTTTGGTGATGAAAGATACTCAACAACCGTTGATATCATCATGTGAACAAAAATTATCATCTAGATTTTTTTAAAGTAATATTTTGTCAAAAAAATTATTTTGCTATAAAAACTGCAAAAACACCTTTTCTTGCGTCCCCTACATTCTCACCTTAGTGAGGAATGGAAGAGAGCGTGGTCTAGTTTCACCATTTTTGCAGTTTTAATAGCATGATTTTTTTGACAGAATAAATAATCAATATAGCTTCAGCTTATACATTTAATTTAATTGTCTACACATGACAATTTCGAAAATTCTTGAATATTGGTCATGAGCATAGCGGAATTTGTTTGGAGATTTTATTTTTATTTAATAAGCTCAACATAAATGCTACTCTACTCTTAACACATATTCAATATCTTGTTACGTCAACATGTATAGAAAATTAAACTAAATCTATCTCCTGGGGGAATATTATATATATTTTTGTCAAAAAACTTTGTTTATGTAATAAAAATTGCAAAAATACTAACCTAAGATCACTCATCCTTCCACCCCCCCTTAAGAGTCCATATATCGGCCTATTAGCCGAAAAATTAGATACAATAATACGCACAAGCAAGAAAACATATAAAAGTGCGATTTTCTGCAAACTTAAACAAGTTTTGAACTTGCATCGTTCGTTGAATTATCAACAAATCACTCACTCAACCAATCAACCACCAGGTTTTTAAATCAATATAATGAGATTAAATGTTTAGTGTGCATCTTGATCAGCCTCATCCCTAGACTATAGGTAAACCATTCTACCATGGGGACAATATGTCATCGAATGGTGAAAGACATAAAACTAGAGGCTCATTATTGTCATTTAAAGCGAGAATGCAATTAGCTGGTGTTATGGTTGTGGTAATCCTGACGATTACAGGGATTACATTCATTTAGAGTCTAATCATAGGCTACATTGACAGAAACCTGCTCCCACAATGCACCGTATGATATCAGCCGTTCGGGTTATCCTCATTTTTACACTATAGGGCTAGGAATGATAAATAATGAAATCTGACGAAATTTTCCCACATTTGTGTGTGGGTGAAGTGGGAAACCATTATTTAAAAAACCTCCTAAATATGCCTAGTTGGAATCTGAGCCCCGATCTTCCTGCCATCATCAATCCAGTAGATCTATATTAGTTGATTGGCGTTTTTCACCGTGCGACAACCTTAGTTATTTAATACTGTTTGGATCACTTTGGGTATCGATTCATAGTATGTACTCATATATCACTATCACTATCAAAACACATTCTGAGATATGCTAGTAGGTGATCACACCATATTTAAAAACACTTTCATAAGTATAAATATTGAGCGTGCACCCGTGATAAAGACAGAGATTAACTGACAGATATTCAAATATTTAGCGTGCACTCATGATAAAGACAGAGGTTAACTGACAGATATTCAAATATTTAGTGTGCACTCATGATAAAGACAGAGGTTAAATGACAGATATTCAAATATTGAGCGTGCACTCGTGATAAAGACAGAGGTTAAATGACAGATATTCAAATATTTAGCGTGCACTCATGATAAAGACAGAGGTTAAATGACAGATATTCAAATATTTAGTGTGCACTCGTGATAAAGACAGAGGTTAACTGACATATTCAGGTACTACATAGTACACATGCTTGTTAATATGTATGTATTAAAATTATATATAGGTAATGCTACTATAGGTTACAATCAAGATAGTCTTAGTCACGTTTAAGATAGTTGAGCAATTGTTAAATAAATATTATATACAAACTTGGGATTCAACCCCGGGGCGGAGGCTCGTGGAGGTAAAGAGAGGGAGGTAAATTTAATGATAATTTTGTTGGTCAGCCATTAAGAACTCGGGAGTCCAGCTTAAGGTATGTTTGCTGTTACGTACGTGTGTGTTCATAAACTGGATAAACAATTATTTTAGAAACACAAACAAGATAATTACTATTTTAATATTATCTTTTAAGCACTATCCTCATCTTGTGGGTGTTTCTTAAGTACATTGTACAAGGTGCCATGCTCTATTAAAATAAATTTACAGAATAATTTTAAAATAATGAAAATACAAAATATAGCACAAACAATCTATTAACTTAATATGTGTCGCATATATTGTCCAACAGAAACATACCTTGAAGAAATAGAAACTTTTTTGATGTGTGATTTGTGAAAAGTAAAGTTAAAGTAAAAATATCTGTTCTAACCTTTGCACTAAAAAATAACCCTGTCTTTTATCACCGGACTATAATATATTTATTACTAAGTGCAGAACTGAATCAAAGGCTTAAAAAGAGGCGATCTACTAAAAAAAATATTGCTATACAATTTGCTCACCAGTAGTTTTTTAAATTGAAAACACATAATGTAAGAAATGGTGAAGGTAGTAATTTACAATTTGCTATACCATAATTCAGATTTAGTTTTTTTTCATTAGAAAATACCTATTTTCTCATTATATTTAATCTATTCTGTAGAAATTATATTTATTTGATGCTGGTGGTTACTCGATTATTCCCTGTAGCCTCCAAACAGGTAAACGATCACCCTTGTAGTTTATGAGAGCTGCGACAGGGCAAAAGTTTGACACGCGTGCGCGCTCCAAGAGAGCGGTGTATAGACCGAACACCGCCCCCTTGCGCGCTCTATAATATACATGTTTACTGTCAGTAGACTTGAGTCGTGTGATCCACTTGCTTGATTCAGATAGCGATACAAACCCAGTCATCAGGAAGTGGCGGTGTCTCTTTATCTCCAAACCTCTCTCTCTCTCTTTCTTTGTCTCACCTATCTTGTTTTGTGTCACATTCTAAAGTTGCACATCACAGGTCAACCGAACTATAGCTGTGTCTAGAAACAAAAATGTGCACGCTAGAGTTGGGGGAAAATAAGAACAAATTTATTGTTATATTGTCAAAATGTTTATCTACCACAAACTTAAAGTGATACAAAAAAAAAAGTAACGGGAATAAAGGTCCGTAGGAATGTGGTTTTTATGACAAAAATAAATGTTGTTTGCTAAAAAAAATCACTTCAGTAGATAAATTTAGTTAAATTTTTCTTCACGTAGACCATTGATAATGACATTAAACCAGAAACCTTATAAATGAAGAGAAAAAGTCCTGATAAAGTTCATTTAACAGTTTTATTTAATGCCGGATGGTGATAGGCCTAGCCCATTGAAATATATGTAATACAAGACTGTTAGGTATTTGACATTATATTGTAAGAGAAACTAATAAAGATAAAATAAATGCACATTTATTAGGATTAAAAACAATATTATATTAAATAATTAAATAAGACTATAATGATTTTATAAGATTTTGTTAATTTATTGATATTACTATGAAATTAAACTAAACGTATATACTATTTATTTTGCCCACATTTTTTTTCTTGCATAAAATTGTTCAAATACGTACCCTAGATCGAGGTCTCTTCCCCCCCTCCTCAACTGTCTTTATTGAATCATACGGGTCAATATCAAACCACACTTTATTCATTAGCCTTAACCATCAGTTAGAAGTTTTTTTATATTCTTAGATGTCCAAATAGAAACAAACTTTCGGTTGGAATGCGAGTAGATCGAATCATAGCCCTGAGTGTCAACAACTGATTAGATAATGGTTTGTTCGATGGAAGCTAGTAATAATATTTTACAATCAGGTTTAAGCTGCTATAAATAAAAACAAATAAAAAGATAAAAAATATGGTGACCTGGTGGTCTAGGGGTAAGGTGTCAGACTTCTATGCTGGCGGCCGGGGTTCAATCCCCGGTCCAGGCAAAGATTTATCTGATTACCAAACCCTTCCTTCACCTCTGACAAGACATCTTGTGAATGTGAGGAATGCCAGGCCTCCACCGTGGTTNACCCTACCATTACACATTAGCGTAAGTGCGTATAACCCGAACGGGTAGTAAGACGCGGTGCTAATAATAATAATAAATAAAAAATATCTTTGTATTAGTAGGTATTCGTCAGACCTATCTACACTTTAAATTACACTAAGGAGATAGGGTTGAAAAAAGTATAGTATAAAGTCATTTCACCCTCATTGATGTGGAGGTAGAATGGGAAAACATTTAGGAAAAACAGAATTAGTACATCCGATAGGGATTTGAACCCCTACTTCCATCACCATAAAACTATAATAGACAATACTGATCTCTTTAGTCCGCGTGTCCACCCGCATGGGTGGTATGTAAACTCAATAGTAAAACACATTTAACTCAAAGTACAAACATAGATCCTATAATATATCCTAATAAGTCCTCATCGAGTTGAAAGCAGTACAAGTTCCTAAACTTACAATTAAAACTAAAACGTATCCCGGAAATTTAACACTTACCTGATTAACACAACCTAGTTTGATTTATTCATGTCGGTGACCTGGTGGTCTAGGGATAAGGTGTCGGACTTCTGTGCTTGGGTTCGGAGTTAAATCCTTGGTCCTGGCACAGATTAATTTGATTTCCAAACACTTCCTTTATCTCTGACAATACGTGTATTAATCACAACTTGTGAATGTGGGGAATGCCAGGCCTCCACCGTGGTTCGGATTCCACGTTAAACTGTAACCACGTTAAACTGTAGGTCCTCCATTACCTCTCACAATCACCCTACCATTACACATTAGCGTAAGTGCGTATAACCCGAACGGGTATTAAGACGGGGTGCTAATAATATTAATAATAATAATAATGTGTATTTATTATTATAAATGAGATAGTATTTCTAAACTAATCGTAAATATTAAATAAAACTGGCAATATATTATGTAAAGTAAAAACAATAAGGTTTTAACATATAAAAAGGTAACTGTTGATAAGACATGCTGGAGTATTCAATTTAAGGCAACGGACCTGTTAAAAGACAGAACACGTAATAATAATGAAAGTATCATCTTGTACATCTAAGAACTATCATTAAAACAACAATGGCTTGTTTCACATAGCTATACATCTGCAATCTACCATTTGCGAATTTCACTTAAATGCTTTAGAATAATTATTATTTTAAACAGAAAGGTTTTCATGCATAAGATAGTATGACTTTAATGTTGAAGCACTTGTAGAACATATTTACCAGTAAGCTCATTTATTTACAAGTGAAAAATATTTACAGCAAATTTAGCCGACATTTTTCAGCAACTAAAATAGCACATACAATTTAAAGTGAATTCACGGCAGATTGCAATTAATTAACAAAATGTATTTCTGTGAAGCAGCAGATTTGGAACGTGGACAAACTCAGCCTCATGAGGACCTATTATTGAAGAGCTATTTGAATACGGAAGTAGTGCCTCCGGTCTAAAAAAGCTGGGATTAATGGCTGGAGGGTCTGGTATATTGACCACATGACACCGTCTATCAGCAATTTTTGGCACTATATTTGCTAACACTTGGCGGTTGTTTGGTCGTTATAGTTTGCTTGCGGGCTGACGCCATGTTTGTTTTTTTAAATATCAGTTATTTAAAAAGGTAGAGAACGTAGGTCCTAAACATATTTTAGTTCTACATTTCTCTGCTTTATTTATGTAAGAGTATAAAATAATATTATGGAATATAATATATTCATTTGCGCTGTCTTTGAAGACAACAATCGAGTATAAGACTATTTCATAGTGAAAATATATCATTCAATATTATTCTACATGGTGGTCGTAGGGTCTGGACACATAGGCATATACACATATACAAAAATATAGGCAAATATACAAGTTATTCATGTTTTAATACATAAAAACATAAAAGCACATTAAAAAATAATATTAGGACATTAAATCACATATTACTTGTTAAATGTGGTGTCCCTTATTGACAATACAAAATTAAACTTGATGAGCAACAGTTTTACCCAATTAGGTGGGCGAATTATCAAAGGAGCCGTTCTCATACTAGGCTGGCCTGCTGAAGATGGAGAGATCATGGATTGAATCCCGGCAAACTAGCCATTGGCCATACAAGAGTGGCATATATAACCGTTTCTTAAAATCCTTTTTATTCTTTTTGTTTTACGTTCATCTATCACGAATGGGATTGTTAGAGCACCTGGACCGTAAATCTTTACTACCTAATACTCCTTAAGTTTTCGAACAACGCGAAGATTATATCTTTAACTATGTCTATTTGACCCTAAGTCTTCCAGAAATGGTTGGTAATTGTCTAATGCGTATTGAGACCATGGTTAAGGCTTATAAAACGGCCAAGTTAAACAAGATTGCATAAACATAATGGATATTTGAGTAGGGACAAGTGAAATATTGACGAAGGAAGAGGCCTATTACATTCTGTTTATGATATTTCTGATAAATAATACAGATTTATTATTAGAAATGAATGAATATATTATGTAGGAAAAGTTCCACAGACAAAGTATACACCAGACACTCAACCTTACGCGAGATTTGCTGCGCCCCCCTTGAGCCAGGTTGAGTCTTATTTGGCGAGATTTAAAGATTGTTTACAACTAGACAATTTGCAACGCCATACAATTAAGTATATATGAAAAGTCAAACTTGGAGGATGGATGGTATTGCATTGCTTTCTTCATCTTGATTTTCTTGTATCGTACAATGTATTTATACTATTGGCAGCATAAAGTCACAACCGAGTTGCCGGTGACTGTGTTATCAATTATAGCTCCTAGTAACCCATGATATCTACACGTTCATCACAGACTCTGCCTTAAAATATAGGTAAAGAATGACATTGATCACAAGACGATCTCTGGATAGCTCAGTAGTAGAAAACATTGGTGCGCTAAGCCAAAGGTCCCGGGCTCGCTTACGGTGTCGAGGTGTTATTTTTCTATTTATTCGAACTCTACTATGAATATAGTTTAATGCTATTAGATTTATAAACATAAACAAATTTACATGCTATACACGGCCCTAGCTATGAGAATAGGAATATACCACTAAGCCAAAGCACAATATAGTCTGGATCGTGTGCGCGTGTTGGGAGATGTTGCCAGCCTTGGGAAGTAACTTAAAAAAAATACAAAAATAAATAGAGATTGTTTTATTATTTCTTTGCCGTCCACTCCCTGGACTTGTCTCGCTGTATGTCGCAGCGAATCAACGTACCCCCCCTCCCCCTCTTTCCCCCTCAATTTGTCCGGCGTGCTCCGGCTAGCATGCGTAGCATTAAGGAGAGTGGTGGTGGCCTCAAGACAAACAAACACAATCAAAACCCGCGTTTACTGACAAATACGATGAGCTCTGACGACTTTCAGCTATTTTATGAAACATCCTATAGTAGGCCGTTGTTCCTAAGGTGACAGTGGATTATTTATGACTCGTCGTTTGTTTCGATGTTAACTTGTATTCCATAGTACGTTTTTCAGTATCACGCCTTACTACACGTTCGGTGTGCATGATTATGTACTAATTACACCAATGGGTTAGGGATTAGGAAGGCTTGATTTATAGATAATGCACCTTCATTTGCGTGGAGGGAGAGTGTAAACCCATTTAAGAAAAACCACCTTCAGTGCACCCGATCGGGATTGAACCCCAATATCCCCGTCTTCAGCAGTCTAGTCCAACACGAGAGTAGCGCGTTAGGCCACACCACCAACGTATCGGGCTATTCCATAATAAATCGCCATCTGAATTTTTGACTTTTTAGTATAGATTTGAACATGCCCGATATATCTTAAATGTTTTTTTTTCAGCGCATCTTACCATCATTCCAGGCTACCCACATTTAACAATCCTTGTAGGGTAGGGATGATATGTGGCCTGGCGGGAAGGATTTCCAGGAGAAGCAGAGTTGGTTGAAACATTATCTGTGAAATGTTCTCATCACTTAGTAGATCACTCATTGGCCAGTTATCAACGTAAATACATTTCTAATGTGAGGTAAGATTGGTCAAAATGGGTAGTGGAGAGGGCCTTCCACGGGAATAGTTTTAACACACTCTGCTTACCCTGGAAACACTCTACAACACGTCCCTGAGGATGAGAAAGGCTGAATTGAGAAGCAATAAACCCCTATATATATATATATATATATATGCTACTGTGGATATGCTGAATGTTATGCGTTTGTAAAGTCACCGTTGATTCTACAAAGCCACTAGTTCGGTTGGGGAGTGTGAAAAATATATGTATCATTTCACATAGTCACCGAACATTTTACAAAATCACCGATGAATTTATAAAATTACCATCAACCACCAGAGAATGTTAATAAGTCACGTCAAGATTAGGTTTGGTTGGGTCATTTTAGACAAGCTCAGACTAGTTTATTTTAACTTAGGTTAGGTTAGACTAGGTTAGGTTAGGTTATTTTGTATTTATGTTCTATATTTTTATCTACTCTATTGTAAACTCTATTATAACGCTATTATAAGCTCACCGATAAATGTAGATAATACAGTTAATGTTTCATACTTTCACCAAACTGCTTTGGCAAACTTATAAAATCACTGGTAAATTTAGATAAATCCTAATCATTGTTAAATAAACCATCGCTTTCGGTGATTCTATACATTCACTGGATATTTTACAAAATAACAAATTCAGTATATTCACAATTATATATGTATATATATATATACATACATACATACATAGAGAGAGCGAGAAACCATTTATAAAAACCAACCATCAGGACATCTGGTAGGACTTGAACCCCGACTTCTTCTTTAAGGGAAATCCAAACCAGGTTGTTAGTCCACGTACCTACTGTTGAAGTTTTGAAGTAAATTACTTGATGGCTTACATGAATATGAAATAACACCAAACGCATTAATGGATGTGGTTTAAACCCTACTATAGATACTGTGTATATTTATGTTACACTTCTCATGGTTCTGTCAGCAATCCTCATTGTACTTTACGTTTAGCCTGAAAGGTAGCAGTCTTACTTGTACGGTTTACACCATGGCTCTATCCTATAGGCTACACCATAGTGTAATCATGAAAGGGAAACTTAATGCCTTTCATTGTAAGCGAGGCTACATAAACTATTTTAAGTAAACTAAATGTAAATATGAATTTTCATCAACCTCTTAAATACTAACCAAACCAGCCTCGTGGTAGTGTTCAGAGCCCGTGGCTGCTGACCTAGAGGTTCCTGGCTCAATTCTTGGCTTGGTACCGGGGGTTCTTTCTAGAAAGTAGAATAATTCCCAATGTCACCGGGGTTCGATTAGTTATGCTTAAGCTTGATTTAAGATCTTAATTAGCTCTATCTCTTATTATTTATCATAATACCCTCAGCTCATCGTGACTTGGGAAAAGCTTTCACGAAAAGGATATTCACAATTAATACATACGGGCATCGCCTGGGAAATGGTATATTAATACTGGTTAATCTTATCACAAAATGAGATACAGCTCGATGTATCCAATATGGTCCATTATTATTATTATTTTTATTATTATAATTAGTAATACTTAGTCATACTTAGGACCATATTGGATACATCAAGCTGTATCTCAGTATGTGATAAGATTAACCAGTATTAATATACCATTTCCCAGGCGATGCCCGTATGTATTAATTGTGTATATCCTTTTCGTGAAAGCTTTTCCCAAGTCACGATGAGCTGAGGGTATTATGATAGATAATAAGAAATAGAGCCAATTAAGATCTTAAATCAAGCTTAAACATAAATAATCGAACCCTGGTAACCATGGTAATTATTCTACTTTCTAGGTGTAATGATAATAATAACAATAATAACCTCAGGAGAGTAAGTATCCTTCTTCTAACCTGTAAGATAGTAAGCTTACCTTGCATTACTCAACTATGTTATAGTTTATAAGAATGGCCGTGTTTTTTACATCATATTTTTATTGGTTTATCAAATAAAATTCTCTTAATTACATAAACTATGTTTATTATTTTCTAGTTGTAGAAATATATATTTTATAAGTTATTCTTTTAGTCATTTGTTGTCATTTTGGAATTTTATGTCATATTTTCTTGAATGTTCTCCTTTAAAATTTGTTTGTAATCATTTATATATGTTTTGATTCATTAGGAATTTCTGAGCCATTTTGAGGCATTCAACTTGGTTAGGAGTATTTTTTAATTCAATAGATATTTTATAAATTCATAAATTTTTCCAACACATAGTTATAATGAGAAGCTAATGTAGGCCAAGAACTTTCTATCCTGATTGATTGTATGGTTGTAAAATACCCATTCCTGGTGGTAGGCCTACTGCCACTTGGCTGTAGAGGGTTGCGTTGGGTAGGGGTAGCTATTATTTCTGAAGAAGATCTTTGTATATAAATGTTATAATTAACAAACCGCCCCGGTGGTGCAGTTGGCTAACGCACAAGTGTCATGTTGTGCCAGACTACCGAGGACGTGGAAATTGAGGTTCGAATCTCGTTCGGGTGAACAGGGGGTAGTTTTTCCAAAATGGCTTTCCACTCGCCCTCCACACAAATGCGAGTTAACTTCAACTAACCACAACCATCCCAGTTTCTAATCCATTAGCGTAATTATTACTTGAGCGTATAGCCACAACGGGAAGTAAGACATGGTGTTAAATAAATTAAATATATTAAGCATACTGAAAGAGCTTAGATGTTAAAGACTTTATTACATGAGTAATTTTTTGTTTACATTTTTAAAGCATGTGCTTCATTTAGTCGTGTGAATTTATTTGGACGGTTTGTTCATATTTTAAGATAATTTTTTTTTAAATTTGGAGTAAATATTTTAGAATGTTTAGGTAATTTTATAGGTATTTTTTTGTAATTTATAGGAGATAAAAATCCGGGCCCTGTTTAAAAGCTAGGGTCATAGTGTAAATTAATTAAGGTAAGACTGATATTGTTCAGGGAAACGGAGTGTTCAATCACTAATGGATTGAACCCTCCATAGCACCCCCGGATGGAACTGAGCCCCGGTCTCCCGAGTGAATTCGCTAGCTGGTGGATAGCCGGAGGAAGTGTTATTGGTGCGCACTAGAATGTGTTCGCGGCGTGTGTTGATGACCCGCCCAACAGGCTCACGTCGAGAGCCCACGTTCAGAGAGAAGGCTACCACGCCCAATGAGTCTAGGTGGCGCCATAGAGACGGCGCTACTGCAGGTGACCTGCGACGCGGCGTCGTTCAGACGAACGTGGCCTCACTCACGTGCGTAGGATGCCCCTAAATGGCTAATTAACTTCGAAAGGGGGAAGGCACCCTGGTTACATTGCATGGATTAAAGCTATTCTTAGGTTGAATCATTATAGGAGTTCTTTAAAACCCAGACAGTAAAAAAAAATCATAATTATAAATGGCCTACACTTTTTTTTGTCATTTTATAGATGTTAATATTTGGGGGAAAAATTTACAGTATAATTTTCAAAGGAAGAACCTTATCTGACAGCTAGAAAAGTTACTAGAACTATTTTCACGTAGCCATACGTCAAGTTAGGTTATATGTAGCTGTCATCTTTGAAATATATTATCAATAGCTATATTATTATTAGTGTTGTTATTATATTTTATAGGCCCATCTACACCAGTACCTATAAGTAGCATCTAATAGTTTAGTAAATTGTTATCAATGTTGAATGCTAAAATATTAATGTTTAGATTTCTTAAACGTTGCTTTCTACCAAAATATTACTTTAACTGTGTGAACTGTGTGTGAAAAATGACTTTAAAAATATTAGTTTGTTTTTTGAATATACGAATCTGGGTTTGTCAAATGTTTCCCCAAAATACAAAATGATCCTAAATATAGGCCTACTATTAATGGCTGTAGTAAAAAAAATGCTGATTTGAATAACGTATGAGAATGTTACTTCATTATACAATCAATATAGACTGTAAAGTTAATTACAATCAGTATTTATTATAACTAACAATGCTTTCTTAATAGTATATCTGGCAGCTATAAGTAAATTATGAGCTACTGCAAATGTTGTAGATAGCTCTTAGAAGCTGACTCTCAAATATGCACGTCTAGTTACATCATTGGAAAATAATTTAAATTAAAGTATAAGGTCATGGGTTCAGTTCTTGTACACAAATTTACTTTCTCCAAAAAATTTAAAATGTTAATTTGCTCTAATTTAATATTTCTATAGACTAATTTCTACTGTAACTCCACACTTATTGCCAACGGAATAAGTAATCAGCTATATAATACAAAGGTTTCCCAATAAATTTATCTAACACATAAACATTACACATTAGGTTAGGTTAAAGTGTACTTGCTTGATTGTGAGTCAAGAGGATTGTATTTTATCCTTAACCGAGTGCATTGATGTAATTTTCCTCATAGTATAATTTTTAATCTTATTTTACTAATTTCCTTGAAACTCAATCTTCAACCTTACTTTCCTGTTCTCTTAAATTAGATATTTTAAAATGTTTCGGATAAAACACCATTTTGAGTGTATGGCCCACTATTACGATGAGAATACCAAATGAACTAAGAGCAATGTTTATGTTGCAACCTTGCCTCAATCCCTATACCTTGGTGTTAAATGATTGCACTACCTTAGTCAAAATCATAAACTACATAATTATGCATGAAATATTAAAAAGTAAAATGAAACAGTGCATGAGCTACCACGTTCAGGTGATTTAAGAGAAATGAGATTCTATTCTTTACTTGAATACAAAGTAGGTTGTGAAGTTAGTTTTTTGGGTTGGGCTTTTTAAATACTTAGTGTCAACAGGCCCGTACGTTGGTGGAGTAAGTCCTATGTTTATGATTGTAGGAAGCGCGCGTGCATCAGGCGAAGTTACTGGGCGTATAAACGACCCACTGGAATCATTTCTATGGACTTTATAATAAAAATAGACATTAAGTTAGGCCTTAAAACTTCTTTAAATTAATTGAAGTGTTGGTTTTAGATATTAAATATTGTATTTAAGTGCAATGTATGAATGACTGGTCAGGATGTGATAATGTGTGTCTTATAAACAAATACAAACAATAGACGGGAATCTTTCAATGAAATAAAGTTTATTTAGCACTAGATTTTACTCCCCGTTTGGGTTGTACGCCTATAGACCAATTACTCTAATGTGTTAGGGATGAGGAATAGTAAATTTAGAGGAAGTGTATCAACATTTGTGTGAAGGGAGAGTGGAAAACCATCCTTAGTACACCCCACCAGGATTGAACCCTGATCTGCCTAATATCAGCAGTCTATTACGATAATGATGCCTTAGACCAAGTGAGCACCCAAACAGCTGAAAAGAAAGATGAAATTATGAATACATATATATTTTAATATTAGCGTTTATATAATTCTAATTAAATGTTTGTTAAAACTTCCATTTAATAGTTTGGTGTTAGTTTCCATCATGTATTCCAATGTATTCTGGCGTCCTATTGACATCCTAGTATATCACACGAACATAAAGCCTTGAAATACTTCGCAAACGCCTAGTTACGAAGCAACATCATTCAAATACGTATCAAGAGTTTATTTATGGTCTGAAGCTGCCAAGGTCATGTGATGCAAAGTGGATGAAGTGTAAGTAGCTCTGCCCGGAGTAGCTAATGGAAAGTTTGGGTGTCAAGATGGCTGCACCTGTGATCGAAAGAATGGAGTGTCACCTTGTAATCAACTGTGACGTCCAAGAGCTACTTACAGCTCATTACCACGCTAATGATAGGACATCATGTTTCTCCAGACCTTGTCACTGTACTCGCCGCTTGTCTGTCATGGAATCCCCCGAAGCTTCGACCTTCCCAGCTGTCAGAAATTGGACCGGCTATTGATACCCGATAATTTGATGCTGCGCTCCAGCCTATTAGTACATAAGTTATGGCGAATTAATTAGATGTATTAGAGAACCATTCCCCCGAAGGTGTTTTATTCTTTCACAAGTTCCCCGGTGACCACCATAGAAGGAAAGCTTGTAGTTCTCTTAATTTAAATCACGGTGTTCGGTTGTAATGGGTGTACCTTTTAGGGTGGTGTTTATGAAATGAATTATGGAATCTACATATTTCTCAGAAATAAACAAAGATTTGTTGATTTTATCATTTGTTGGCTACACTAAGTATATAATAGCTGTCGATTTAAAATTTAATTCAAACATTTTAAATTAACATAGCATTCAAGTCTGGTTTTACTTTAGTTTGAGTTCTATATCCCAAAGAATATTTCAAAAGATGAAGTAACTCCTGAATATGGAAATAAACTACTGTCTCTCATTGGTAATATTATCAGCGTGCTAAACCAAATATATTGTAATTGGTTCGCTTGTGCAAGCATAATTTTTTCAACTAATCTGTATAATTGTTTTTGTTAAATATAAACTTATATTTTTTAAACTTCAATACCAAGGTGGGAATTAACTACGGCTAAGGATACAGTCATCGATCAGTTTATCATTCAATTCAATTAAAAAATATTTGGAAATTGACACAAAGAGACGGGAACCAAATCCAAACCTACGGTTTTAATGCCCCTAACAACTATATATCCATAAATTGTCCCACTTCCGGAGTCATTTTTTATTCATAATTTAAGGTTTAGCCAAAGGTCCTGGTTTTATTTCCGCGCTCTAAGTGTCATTTTTCAACTATATTTAATAAAATTGAAAAATTTCAATAGTTTATTACCAAAAATAGAACCTTTTATGGAGTGATAATAAAATGAATATAAGTTTTGCCCACTCTAGCTCACAGAGAGTACCTGTATATTTCTGCTTAACTAGAGCCACACAAATATGTGTGTACACTACATTAATAAAAATATGGCACGGAGTGTGGCAATAAAACCTGATATCTCTCATTTAATATGGTTTGAAATTATGAAATGGGGAGGGATTTAAAAGGAAGGAGGTGGTAGAGTGCTCCTTTCTTTTCTTTGAAGAGTGATTGGTCAGGCTTGACTAGATATGGCAATGAGGGTAGGGACTGTAAAAATGACTGATAGATTTGTATAATTAAAGAACGTCTTAATGTGTATGTAAAATAAAAAGTAACACTAAAATAAGGCGTTATTTTCCTCAAATGAGCGAATTTCATTACTGAAACCATCGACGGTGTTATCGTCTTTTCAGCTTCCTCAGTAGCGTCCAAAGCAGAATCGGCGCCATGGAGACTTGAATGCGGGAGTAGGCGCGCGGTCCAGTGTCAGGAACACGTTATTACATCAATACAAGCAGCTGACCGTGACTGAGGCCTCCGGCTCTATTCCAGTATTGTTCTGTGGCTCAAGCTGCTCCAATATTTCTATAGCAAAGAACGATTCCAGGACAGATACCGTGTACTCTCTGGGCACAGGAAAAAATATATAGGTTTGCCAACAGCTTATCATAAGTTGGGTTATGCCGTGGTATACCACCTCGGAAAGCCTCCACGTGTTGGTGTTTTGAAACCCTGCCGACACTTTTAAGGAGTAGATATATAAAGAGGGATTATAGTGGTTTAGAGTCTACTTAATTAGGATTTATAATTCAGCAACATTTAAAATATATTAAAATTATTCACACACAATTTATTCTAAACAGGTTTATAATTTGGTTTTAGTAAAATGCAACACCTTCTTCTAGACAGCCTCAACAAATGTACTTTTAGCATCGTAAGATTTACATTGTTGGGCAGGAAGAAATAATCATCAGGTTCATATATTATAATTTAACAATTACGTTGAGGTCGGTTTTCAAACCCTGGCCGGGCGGATTGAGGATATTTTTCTAAAAATGTTTTCAGCTCTCACTCCCAAAAATGCGGGTGGATTTATTCTAAATTTTACTCTCTTAATGCCTATCTCTTTAACGTGATTAAATGTAGATAACCCAGTCGGGTAATAGCCTAAGGCGTGGTGGAGATACATATTACTATATGTAACATTAAAAACATGTAATTATATATTAAATCATGTTCATTATTCAGACAGTGAGTAGTAATCCTCATATATATGTTAATAACTTCAATATAGAATTTTTTTTAACAAAATGAGTTCATTGATATAATATAATACGAAAGAAAAAGAGTATTTTTTTTTCTGTGTTAGTTCAAGATAATGGATATTACTAATATAATAGTAATTGATAATATTTTGTAAGATATATTGGTCTACTTAATTAGAGTTTATTATCATTACCTTTTATTAATTCAGTTTCATAATAGTAATTTAGTGTTAATCTATTATTTACATTGCTTACTCTAATTTTAGCAGAATTTTGTGATAAGGCTCATTGTTTAGGTGTGTTCTATTTTATAAAGAAGGTGACTACCTGCCTTGATCTCCTATAAATTCCACGCTACGTCCATTCTCAGATTAGTGGAACATGGTCGACCAACAACACGGCTGGTGAATTCCCGTCCGACTGTGATGGAGGAAATCAACATCTTAATGACCGTGTAAAAAGGTACTTAGCTTACACACGAACCTTGAATGAATGGACCCCCGACACACACAGCTCAAAAAGAAAGTTAAGGCCTGATATTTTACTATTATTGCAAAGATAAACTTAAACACTAACTGATAAAATTGTTTATAAAAAGATGTATAAACTCAAACCTACGTTCTGATGAATTTTGTAAACATATCCTTACCATGCGAAGTTCTTATGAGAATGGCAGTTCTGAAAATTTGAGACCACTAAAACAATCTTAAGCTATCTTAGAATTGTATTTAGTATCCCTGTTAAAAATAAATTTATATGATATAAAGCAAATTTATACTTACCTAGATTTACCTTAATCTCAATTTAATACATTTTTCTTAGAACTTACTTTAAAATGGATTACTTTAATATTTTCATGACTTTAAAATAAAATTATAATTAAAAATTATAATGTAGGATTTTCAATTCCATTGATTCATAATGATAGCTTTCAACTAATTGTTTGTGTAAGCCAGAGTTTTAAAATAATTAACCACTTCATAAATAGCACGGAATTCTTTAACGTCTGCAGAGTATTGTAGCGCTACAGTGAGTGGCTTTCTTAAAAAGATGCTTTAGAAATAAATCCTAAGCACATATATAAATATATGAAAATTTCGAGTTTAAAACCTCCTGAAAGACTGTGATAGAGCTAAAAAGCAGTTCAATGCAAACGGTTGTGTATGATGCTACTTAGTGTATGTATAATCCCTATCATCAATCAGGTTATGTTCTTTTCATGTAGCCAAGTGTCTATAGATGGTAAGATAGGTCTAGCCTAGATCAGTGGTCTTCAACCTGGGCGTACGTGAAGACATCTTAGCGGGTATGTGAAAAGTAATATATAAACTATATACACATACATTATGGTTTATATATTACATAGATACATATATGACATACATGAACATACTATATATTTCTAATTTAAAACTTATTACCTAATACATTATTTTGATGTAATTTATTTTTAATGTATATTATAGAATACTTATGTATAGCTTGAATTATGCACCAACAACTTTGCAAGTACGTGAACCAAAAAAAGGTGGTATACCCCATGTCTAGAGGACTGGGGATCTATTCAATGTGCACATATATAAAACTAGTTCATTGTTTGGTTATGGATTAGCCAAAGTATTCTAATAATATAACTCATTGATTAGGAATTATGTAACTATTCTAATACTGACACATTTATAAAATAAAATTTAATTTTAGATAAACCGATTAACAAAAAGTCAAAAGAGACAAATTATCAATATCACCTTGGACAATATTAGACATACAAAGCAGAACTAGGGGCTTTTGGAACTGCCAGCAAATATCAACAAATAGTCAACTGATAATTATATTGTCTGTACAGTCTAAGGTTAAATTAATTTCCATTTAATAAGATTAGAAAATTTACGTAATTTGGACTAAAGTCATTTGGCTTAAACCTTAGCCCAAATGGCTGCAGGCTAACAGACTTTACGCGAAGTTATGGTTTAGGTTAAACATTTTTGTTACGGAATAAACGCATTTTAATCACGAAAATGAGATAAAGACAATAAAGTAAAAATTATTGGTAATGTACCCGAATTCGTGTGGAAGAGAGATCTATAAACTAGTAAGGTAATAAACACTCAGTACATCTGACTGGTTTTTGAATCCTGACCTACGCATCACAACCAAAATAGACAACATGAATATGATATTTAGTAACTACTGATGTGGATTATTAATAAAATATAATAATTATTATTATTAACACCACGTCTTACTACCCGTTTGGGCTATACGCACTTACGTTAATGTGTAATGGTAGGGTAATTGTGAGGTGAAATGGAGGTCTTATAGTTTAACGTGGGATCCGAACCATGGTGGAGACCTGTAATTCCACACATTCATAAGTTGTGATTAATATACGTCCTGTCAGAGTTGAAGGAAGGGTTTGGCAAGCAGATAGATTTTAAAATGATATTATTATTGGTAGTAGCATATAAGGAATGGCATGACTATCATATCAATCATCATCAACTTATTAACACTACATCTTGACACAGTATTACCGCTGTAACGCTCGTCTGGAAAGTACACGCATTTAATTGGTAAGTGACCGCAAGGATTTAAACCCATGACGAAGATGCTGGATCTTGAATTATTGAAATGATGTTGTTCCTCTTTTATAAATATGTCTCATACCTCCATTAATGCATACAACCCACACTGGGGGTAAAGAGTTTCGAGGAATTGAACTGAGAATCCCATTTAAGAGGCTTTTGGTGTTCAAATCCCGTCGGGTGGACAGGGGTCTACTTTCCACTCTAACTTTACCCTAAGATTTCCACTCTAGTACGAGCGATCTTTCTCTCATACCACCCTCCTCATCCTTACTCTAAAATATAAGCTATTCACACAACTAAAAATATTCGTCAGTAATATTTAAATGTGTGTATCCCACCAATCTAATTTTAGGAGATGTAACACTTATCAGGGTATGTGAGTGGGTATGACATCTAAGTGTATTACTAAGTATTATTAAAGTCTTTAGTCAAAAATATTAATCATTTTAGGGGCACAAATACTTGTGCGCAATAGATATGTGCCTACATGAATTCACATGGAATAAATATTGAATAAATTTTGATTGGAATAAAAACTAATATTGTTGTAAATAAATAAAAAATACTCAGTTGGTAAATATTTCGTCTCTTCCCTCGTGTGTGATTATCAATTATAATTCATAGCGCATGCGCTCGATGTGAGTGATATTTCCATTCATAACTAGTGTCGAGTTATACTATGTGGTAGCCATGTCTGAAACAATACCCGGGGTCACAAGGTCCCGCGATGTGTGGGAAGTGGTTTATGACGGTTGAAGTATCGACGAGGAATAATGAGGCTTGTCTAAGCGCCGGTCCGACCCGACCCTGTGTCTCTCTGGTACACTCGGGAACAAAATAGCGTAAGTGCTTCATTTACGCGGTTAATTCCTTCTGAAGGTTTACACGCAAAATTAAAAGCCACATAAGTGAAATTGTGTTTTAATGCGATGTATTTTGGACAGGTATATATAAATATATATAGGTATATATATAGGTATATAT